>CAUYQG010262033.1:0-43774 GCA_963574415.1 Tarsius wallacei
GTGGTAGCGCGCGCCTGTAGTTCCAGCTACTTGGAAGGCTGAGGCGGAAGGATCACTGGAGCCCAGCAGGTCGAGGCTGCGGTGGCCGGGAGCGGCCACTGCACTCCAGTCTGGGCGACAGAGTGAGACTCCAACTCAAAAAATAAAAATAAAAATAAAATAAAAAAAAATAAAACATTCCCCTTCACTTTTGGTAAAGAGAGAGCTAGCATCCAACATTTTTTTTCTGTTCTGAATGTTTTCAAAATGCAATATTATGTTTTGTTCTACATGGACAATAAATGGCAATGACCCATGTTACACTCTCCTCCCTCTTGGGTCACTATCTCACGACGCAAGCAAGGCATGCTCAACCATGGATGTGAGAAGTAGAATCCAACACCTGCCAATCAAAGAGAGTTGCGTGGGAAGTACGTGGGTATGAACACTGCACACGGCCATTCTGTTCACTCCAGTCGTGTATAGAAGTTCTGACTGACTCTGCTGCACTTTTTCAACCTTCAACTACAAAAATCGTCCCCAGGTTGGTAGTACCAGCAAAGAGTACCCTAAGATTTGCTAGCAAGTTCATCCACTTAGGCTCTCATTCACATCCTAAAAAAAGCTTATATAAACTTGAAACTGAATTTTAAGTTAGAGGGAAAAATTTTTGCTGTTACTTTTCCTAGAAAAGAACTTCAAAAAATTCACTAGGATAATTTTACAACTTCATACAAAAATCATTTATGAAGTGAAAATGGCATATTTTCTATTTAAAGAGTTAAAGATTATTTTTTCACACGCCAACCTCTCTGCAACAGGTACACCTTCCAACAGATGATGTGGCAGTCAATCATTATCCTCTGCTGACCCCTCACCAAGGAGGTACAAAGAAAAATTTTAAACGGATGATGTGTAACATTAGTTCACAGGAACATGGTGGCTGAATCTCAAGGAGGTAAAAATCAACACTACACATGTCTGTCTAAATTATATTCCCCAAGATTTAGACTGGTTGGCAACATCACAGGAGGCACCCAAATGAAGACAGTTTCTGGGTCACAAGTTCAAAGTTCTTCTTGTTTCTGTTCCTGACCAAGAAAAAACAATAGTAGTGCAGCTCATAAAAACATAATCTATGAGGTACACTTGTATGTATCTGATGCCAACCCTCTGCCTCATGGTGAGGCAGGCAGGACAGATGTCAGTTCCATCTATAAAACAGTGCCTTGGTTTCTACAATGAAAAGAAAAAGACAGGAAATGCATTTCCTGCACCTGCCACTGTCACAGGGTGTCTATATATGGGGCCTCTCCATGTCTGTCACCAAAGAACAAAGCTCATTCAGGATTTTCTCTTTATCCAAATGCTGTCTTAGTGAGAAAGGAAAAAAAAAGCTTTTTTTGTTGATAGTGCTTTATTTTCATTTCATAAAAACCTGCATCCCCTCAATCCTTCCTCTCATATACCCCATTTTTTTCTCTAAGACACTTCTTACCTCCTAGGAAATGATATAACTTGCACATTCTTTTTGTCTGTCTGTCTCCTCCACTAGAACATAAGCTCCACGAGGGCAGACATCTTTGTCTCATTCACTGATGTTAGAATATGCAAAGCTCCTGATGTCCAGTATGACACTGGAACTCAAGAAATATCTGCTGAATGGATTCTTTTTCCATATTCCACACAACATTAACCAAAAATACCTACTATCAGGTATCAGTTAAGTTAGAAATGAAAATGCCTGATGACTATTCCTATGAAAACATGGACGCTACGTGAACTGAGGTTTACAGTGTAATAACAGAAGGCTGAAAAGGTCTTCACCACAGCTCTAAATATCTGTGCGACACTTATTTCCTTAACCCCAGCGACCTCATTTCCCACTTCTTTAAACTCCAGGGGACTTAGTCTCTTGAGCAATGACCACAGAAGCAGCTACATTCATAGTCACCTCTTTCTCTTCAAATGAATTAGGAGCTCACCTTCCACCCATTTAGAATGCACTTGCAACGAAGGCATACTTGCTTCAAGGAGTAAAACGTGAATTTCAATGAACCAACTGTATTTTTCTCTCCACAGCCCTGGTTTCAATTTCTGAATTAGAACACCATTGAAAACTATTCTTTATGCTCCCCCTGAGGAACAGTCTAACTCACACTGACCATGAAAAGCTGCCTTTTACAAAGGAAAGCCCTGAAAGACATCGTTTGTAAAGAGAAATTATGGCTAATGTCTATTAAATGTGCTATTAAATCATAGAACTCTGTTAAAGGGATGCCCACTGGGCCCCTGCTCTAACAGCAGCCAAGGCAAAAGCCTTGCCAGCCCTGCACCTTTTATACTCTTCTCTTGCTGCCTAGTCCTGAGAACCAGAAATTGGTTCATGGAAAAGTCTACTGAAGACTCTGAGAGGATTCTTAAGCCTGCTTGGAAGGTCCTCGCAGTCCCTGCCTTCTCAGTCAGTCGCTGCCATGTCCCACTGTGCTGTATGATAATAAGAACACACAAGATGAATGGGAGGTGTCCCTTCCCCTTCAGAAAATGCAGTACTGTGCAAAACTAAAACATGAAGAACAAAGGTCTGTGTATCACTGGCAAACCTCAAGGCACCAAATCCCACATTCTTGCTGATACCTCTACAAAGTGTGAATGTTCGCCCCATCCCCCCAAAAGCTATTCTTAAAAAATAAGCCATATGTCTATCAATAGGCATCTGACTGAATTAACTATGGTGTGTATGCACACACAACAGAGAAATACACAACCGTAAAAAGAAATGAGCTGCTATATATTGGTCTCCAGAATATTCTTTGAAATGAAACAAGTGGAGAAAATGGTGCATACTACCAGAGGAGGAGAAAATAAAGAGGCAGATCAATACAGTTGTTCATATTTTGAAAGCATAAGGAATAACCCAAAACCTTGGGAGAAAAAAGGGAAGGAGTTTCCTATAAGGCAGGAGCAGGATTTGTGGGTTTTTTTAAACCATACTTTATATTCTAACTTTCAAAAAAGTTATTATACTAAAATTAAGCATAAGTTTTAATCAAAATTGAAGCAAATTAGGGTGGCTAAGCCCTACAAATGTAAAGCAAAATTAAACAAATGATCCTGAACTTCAAGCTGACAACATGGATAGGAACTATTTCATGTGACTTTAGAATACAGTAATAAGACTACAAATCCCTAAGTGGCATATGCCTTTAGGACCAAAGCAACAACAAAAATATTCATTGGTAGTCATATTGGCCAAAAAAGACCTAGACCTGACCATGTATGCACAGAGAGGGCAATTAGGTTTCTCAAAGCCCAGAGGACTGGCCCACAGTCAATCACCATACTGCAGGAATGCCAGGGCCCCAAGGACCAGGTTCTATAGGACAGTGGAGGACTGGGCTGGTACAGATCACCAGGACTTTGTGGTCCATGACATGGGTTCTAGTAATCCCAGGACCAGAGAACCCTGAAGGAGCAGATCTCAAGGAGAAGTGGACTTCCTTGCCTCCCCAAAAAGAAGACAGCAGGTAGCTACAGAATACAAGAAACAGAGATAAAAAAATTCAGGATACATCCACATACCAACACATTCCAACCACTCCAGCTGAAATGACTGACTCTTAAAAATCAGTTGTTTTACTTAGCTGATCAGGGCAAAACAGCCAAATTGTTGAATGACAGACAGTTTGGTCACCAATGCCACCCGACTTATGATTTTGCCTCCCAGCTGGGAGAAGATGCTTTGGGCACTAATTTCTAAGGAAAACTGCCACAAGAATAAAGCAGCTAAACCCACGGAAATGGCAGTGTTTATGTGTTGTGACAGATGAGCTCGTTTAGTGTGTCATCCTCTGACATTGTGTCAGAGCAGTCGGATGAGGCAGAGTAGAAAGTTAGACTTTACCTGAAAGGTATGCAACTTTTTCCTTTAAAATTGGCAAAACATCCATAGCTTTCATTTCATCGTTTTTTCGAAACCCTGAAATATACAAGAAGAAAATAAAATCATTGGATTGCTTGAGTAACAGGCAGTTGACGCCATAACCATTTTATCCAATGTCCATACAGCAGCTTTCTCTGTGCCCATCAAATCAACTTAAGAAACATATATGACAACATTTTTATTCCATGAACAACATATACCTATACCCATCTTCAACTTTAATGGTGAATAACCATTTGCACACAGACCCACAGACTGGTGTCCCCAAAATGCTTTCAGCCATTTCCAGCAATGAAGATCTGATCCCAAAAGGAAAGGATATGAAATCAGTCCAGATCACTTACCAAATCTTCGTGAAGTCTTGTGGATTAATTTAGACCATGGCAAAGAATACAGCAACACTGCTTTTCAAAAACTGCTCTTTGTGGCATACTAAAACCTCTAGGGGGAGCTCAATGCCTCCTTCTATCACACTTCAGAGTCTGGTTAAAAATACACAGCAGCAGGGAGGAGAGAAGGAATTATAAATAGCCAGGGACTGGCCGCGTGCTCTTGGCGCTCTCCTTCTAGGCTTTCTGGGTCATGCCCCCTGGAGGAATGTCAATGGCTAATGTGGTCAGATGGCCCAGTGCTGCTCCAGTTTCAGAGGTGGCCAAGGTTCCTCTTCTCCCTAAAAAACAGCTCTCCCCCACCACCTCCAGTACCTTAGAAGGCCAAGTGCAAATATTGTAGAAAAGAAGCATGCAACAGGCAATTTAGGCCAAACCAAAATCTGTCTCAGTAAAGGGAATTCTTGCATCCCAATCATGTCCAGGCTAGCTCCCCGGAGTGAACACCTACATGGGAATTTGGGGTTCAAAATGTCCATACTGATAACTCAAAATATTTCTCTCGGAGGTCTTTAATAGAAGTAATCTAGGGTCAGGGATGTGTATCAAAACTAGTAACTATCATTTTTAGCAGAACAACCTCTAGAAGAAATAAAAGACTGTTTCCCTATCCCCATTTTTCTGTTTTTGCCAAAATAGTACAAGAAACACATCTAAAATGTTAACTTGGTAACACAACCAACACAAGATGCAAACTTGGAATTAGAAAGCAAGAAAAGTATTAAGAGCAAATGAATGGATGTTTCACTTCTCATGTGCCTGAGTGGCTCCTACTGGACCAGTCCTGCCACAGATAACATTTATAAAAGAATGACTCACTCAAGGTACTAAAGAGTGACCAAAAGCTGGAAGATACACTTGGAAAAGGGAAATGACATTGCATACACTTTCCTTCATCAGGGCTGTGAGCTTGAGGGCAGGGCCCAGCAAAGAAACATGGAGTTGTTAAAATAACAACCAGGTGGGTTCCAAGCAGCCCTGCCAAAGATTAAAGATCTGAACCGACTGCAGAGGAGAAAGAGTCTGTAGTCTGGGGTACCAGCCAAATTAGTTGCCTGCAAAAGCAAGTAAGCAAACAAAATCAACACTTTTGGGAAGAATATAACAGAATTCAGTCTCTACAACTCATCAGTCACAGAAGCAAACAATGAGTACATTAATGGCGTGAATTTGATTATTTTAAGTAAATCTATCCTGTCCATAGAATACTTATGTATGCACAAAGAACCCAGTTTATCAGGATTTAACAATGACATTGACAATCACCACAGATTTTAGAAGCACATCCTGTTGAGGACCCTGATGACCTAGGAAGACCCAGGTCCTGCCCAGCCAGTTATGGATGGGCTTGACAGAGAGCTTGGGCCTCCAGAGCACCAGGCCATTTTCCTTTCCAGTGTACCATGCTTTGTGCTGGCAACTACCAAGCTTTGAAAACAGTGGCTATTTACAAAAGGCAAAACATCTGAGCCAAGAGTTCTGCAATTTCATCCTCAGGTTCCTTCAAAACTCTTGAATGGATGCACTCTAGTCTCAGCAATTCACTGCCAGTCACTGGAATTCACTGAATTTGTCTACGAAAACTGATTCCATCCTAATTCCATCTGAAGAGAGCATAGATGGTGCTGGGGGAAGTGCAAAGACTGAGGCTCCACTAAGACCTTCAGAGAGACAAATTTATAAAACAAGAAACCTATCAAACAAGGCGGACTATAAAAAGGTTCATAAGCAGCATAAAGTGCTCTGGGACCCAGTCAAAGGGAAAGACAGATCACATGATAACAGGAATACTAGGAAGGACTATGCTACGCTGTAGATCCCAATCTACAGGTATTTGAAAGTAGGATTTTCCTTTCTGTTATTCAGATAAGAAGAATGTCCTAATCACAGTGCTAACATCCCAATAGAGGACTTACAACTTGAGTCGTTATTCCAAAGCATTCTTAACAATTACTGAATCATGTCTACTTTCTGAATCACACCTTCTTACTGACGCCCATGATGAAATAGATGACAGAAGTTAGAGCTGTCATATTCCAAGACACCCCACAGGAGGAGTATCATATTGATTTGCCAAAGGGGTGAAGAAAACATAACCTAATGAAAATCTCAATTTCTTATGTTCCACTATGAACCACAGACTCACTCCCGTAAGACCTTATGTTTAGTTTCTCAGAGCCTATCAGTCCCTCAGTTTCCCCTTAAATGAGGTAAAACTCACAGTCTTTCTAGAGGAAGAAAGGCACACAAATCAATGATAAATTGGTGTGGGAAGGTATTGCACTTTTATTGTAATGCTTGTCCATGACCAAACATAGGCCAAAATACAAATTATAACTAGTTTGACTATATTTCTGTTTAATATAGCAGAGAAAAATATGTTAATTTTATTAAAATTGCCAATTAATATTTCTATTAATAAAACACAAAAGAAAATAGAAAAAAGGGCAGAAATATAAAACTAACTACACAAAAAACTGTGTTTATGGCTATTATGGTGGCCATTTAGGTATTATTTTAAATCTCATTTCTAAAAAAACACACCCAATAAACAAAGGACTCATGAAACATGTATAAATACTAAACCTAGATTAATATATCATGTAAAGTTCAATAAAAGGCAGGAAGAACCCAACCATGAAAGTTCCTCAGATCAAAAAGACAGGCTGTGTTCAACGCCCTGAAGAGCTATTTGTGAAAACAGAGTGTGTAACTATAAGAAAAGTTCTAAAAAAATTAAAAATAAATGGCTTCTGTGCTATACCAGGGATTCTAGATTGCACAGCAGATAAGATCCAACTCCTGATGCTTTCTTCATTCATGCATCAAAGGACCTAACTGTCGTTCCCAAACTTACTGAGCAACAGCAAAGATATGCTATCCTCAGTGACTGTCACCTGGCAGCATGTACTCTTCCCACGGTCAAAGAGGTTAAGAACAGCAAAAGCCACCCTGGGAAGACACTGCTGAGATCCCAGACCGTGTTTTTTGTGTCACAGACTAGGAGTCAGCAACATTTCTACTTCTAAGTGCCACCAAGTGGGGTTGCCATAATAGATGGAAGGGAGTGCCACAAAGAGAGTTTTGGTAAAATTAGAAGTCGATGGGGAGAAAGGGTACAAAAAGAAGAGCAATTTGAAAGGAGACAATACAAAGGTAAATGGCCAAAATCAGGACAGTTCAACGCACCCATTTTTTGAATTACATAATTTTTAAATTATATAGAGCTCATACTAACTGAAATGTGCAGAAAGACAGACTAAATTCCTGTTACAATTTAAAGTCCACTTTGCTATCTGAGATAAGGAAGCCAATCTGGACTTAAATGAAAAGCCAGCTTCAGGAAACAGTGAGCATAGCACAGGATGGAGTCAGTCAAGGCTTATCTGTAGATGCAGAACATGTTTCCCAGGGGAGTCCTAAACAACAGGCAGCAAATGCCCTTTGCAACTAAGTCTACAAAGAACATGTTCACAATGCTCACATGATAATGTCTGCCATTACACTAAGGTTTTTGCATTACCATTTGTTGAATCCTACCAGGGAAAACAGGTTTGGGTTAAAAACCAGATTTTACAGTTGTTAACTAAATATAAATATGTGGGTAATTCTTGATTATTTTCTTTCTGGTTTCAAGAAAACACAAAAGTGCCTTTCCCTAAAACAACTAAATTTGAGTATTCAGAGGTTTTAATACGTTCATTTAAAAACAACTCGACCCCAAGGTTCAGCATAATATTATTTACCAAAATGGATTCTGTTATCACCTTTTAAATTACTATTTGGTTCAGTAGCATGCCAATCTGAGAATAAATGTTAAACTCATGCTCCTAAATCATTCCTATTCTTTAAAATGACAAACATTATATTGTTCATTAAGTAGACAGTTTTCTTAATCTCTTTTTCTAAATCAGCAAATTTGTCAGAGGACCAGTCTATTTTGCTCCCTGCTGTATCCTAGAGGCCTAGGACAGAGCCAGACAAAAGGCGTTCAACAGAAGTGGGATGATTGAGAAGATGGACGAACGGATGGATGAATGAATGGATGGATGGACAGACCAACAAGTGGATATACTTCCCCAGTGTTCTGTCCCTGAATCCCCCCACCAAGCACCCCCATATTCCTCAGCACTTTCTATTTTAGGTTTGTAAGATATAAGTTCAGTATAGTTTAGCCTTCATTCATAATATGATTGGTATTTATAAGAAGGAAAATTAATCTCTCTGCCCTAACAGGAACTATTCCACAAGTTACCATTCAAGAGTGAAAAATCTTTTAGTTGAATCAATAGCCTGGAACTTCAACTAACACCCTACTGGTCAAATCTATTATTCTTTTTTTATCCTGAGACCCTGCAAGGAGGTGCTGCACTGTTATTGTTGGCAAAGACCTCTCTATGCTAGTCACTGATGTCCAGAATGCTCACTCACTTGGTCACTACCATGGTATTAGATTTGAAACAACAACAAATAGAAAAGAAACAACAACCCTCCCCACTCTCCACTTTTAAAAGCACCATGTAAATATTTTTACAATGAGCAAAAGCTTTTATGCAGCACATTGTCCCAATGATATTATTTATATAAATGGCCAAAAAAAATTAATATGAAGTGAATAAAATAAGTTAAAAAAAAGAATCTAATTTTTAAAAATTTAAACTAAAACATAGGTTATTTTTTTAAATTCCATATTTCTCCTGGGACTACTGGTAGTCACTATTAATCTGAAATTTTACATAATCCTCAAATTAAACTGGTCAAATGGGTTTCTTGGTTAAAAAAAAAAAAAATGCTAGATAAAAAGTTATTTCTTGAACCTTTGAGTTCAAGAAATAACAAAATGATCTGGTGCCTTGTTCTGAATTGCCTGCCTCACCTCCTTAAAAGACAGCCCGCCCACAAGACAAACTTCGCTCCTCATCCATTTTCTGAAGTCTCATTGCCTGACAGCTATTCCACTTTAACATTTATTTTATTAAATGGGAAAATCACTCGTGGGAAGAGATTTTTTTAAGAACTCTCTACTTACAAAAACACAGATTATAGCAGTAATAAAAATGTGTTAATAAGTCAGTATTTTAAAAGCAACCTTAAAAAGAATACAAAATAGTAAGGTCGAGTTTCCTTGTAGTGTCGGTTCTTGGTGGAAATTACTGAATTCTACTCATTCGTTAATTTAGAGGAAACTTAAGGCGCGGGCACCCCTGGACACAAAGAGCAGGGTGACAATTCTCTGCATCAGCGTGGCCAGCACGCCCTCCCTCAGCAAGCGCATGCGCATAAAGAGGTGACGTCACCCTTCCAGGCAGGCCACTTCACTGCAGAGCCTGCAGGATTATGCACTGAGCACTGGGAAAGGCAGCACGCAGTGGCACAGTGTTTGCCCTGTCAAGGGTTTTAGTTGTGCAAGCATCTAGAAGTGATGCGTAGGAAGGAAAGATACAAGGTTATAAATCAAAGAGTAAAATCATCATTTTTACTAATATATAAAAAACTAAACATATAATGCAATGCTTATATTATTTTTACATACATATATCACCAGAATTCACATTATAAAATGCATATAAAATGAATTAAGTACTTGTATTAAGAATATGGACATGTTCATAGAAAAGACCACACAAGAATATGGGTGGGCTTTCATAGCATAGCATTACAACTTTTACCTATAACCTTTATGGTTATAAAGAAACACCAACCCTCCCCACTCCCCATTTTTATCCTTTCACATAATTTCAGAAGCAATAGCCTATAACATCATATCTTAAAGGGAAAAAAAAGTAGTATAAGTTTGATTAATTCAAGGGAGTTAAAGGAATTTCAACTTCTCTGACTTTTTACCCATAAAATACAAAAGACAAACCAAAATAACCAACAAAAATGGTTTTTTTTTTTTGAACAATTACATACATTTTAATGTTAATGAAACAATCTGTAATACTTTAAGGTATGATGTTTTAATGGTGTATTAATTATGCACCTTAATTTAAAAGCATAATTTAAGTTAATTTAAAAGCATAACTAATAGACCACTGGAAGAGAATATTTTGATAGTCCAAAAAAGTAGCAGTATTATAAAGGGATTTTTTTTATCTTCCTACAATCTCATAAATCAAAAAAGGAACCATATGCCCAGATGTGCCCTTCATCTTTGCATCCCCAGGGACCAGCACAGAGATACGCACAGAGAAAATGTATCCTCATGCTTGCTTAATGCCAGAATAAATAACATATACATCTGTCTGTGTGTGTTCCTATAAAGTCTGTGGGGGGATACCTCTGAGGCTGTATTCTGGGGCCAAAGTCATCATATCCTAATCTACATATATACATCCCCCTACACACACACACACACATACACACACACACACACACACACACGGTTCTGTGAAGCTGACCTGCTCCAAAGACTTGCTTTACAGAAGAAGCCTCTCAGGAAAGCTGTGTAGAAATTTAGTGTATATCAAATGAACCAGAATCATACAACTTGATCATTGTATCAAATGATTTTATACATAGCAAATCAACAAGGCTGACTGCTAAAAGAATCCTGTGTTCAATCATTATAAGTCATGCACCTCAGTGCTCTTGCCCTTCTTCAAAAAAGAAAAAAACCCTCAGTGGCCACATGTCTTGTTTAATGAAGATTACAATTATACTTTGTAGAAGGCTTTAGGAAATACAGTTATAATTCTGCTCCTTTTCTTTAATATAAATAACTTTTTGAATACTGCATAAAGAATGGGGGGCAGAGAGGTTTGCAACCACAGAGAAGTGGCATAAACTATTGATATAAAAACCTCTTGCTGTACTGGAACTAGCCCTGCATGTGGGGCAGGGAGCTTGTATACCAGTGGAATCCAGACCCTTGCTGAAGTCAGCCTGTTTGAAAAAGCAACACATGCGAGTGGTCAGTTCTGTGGTACAGACACCTGGTAAGGAAAAATCAGGGCCAGAGGAATGAGAAGAGCAGACAGGTGACGGATTTGTGCAAAGTGTGAAAGAAGTAGTCCATGACAGTGGGCAAATTGGAGAAGAGAGAGTACCTCAGCCAGAGCAAACGGCACCGGCAGGCAGAGCAGAGAGACAAAAATGCAAAAACATTCATGGGAAAGAGCAAAGAGAAGGTACTGGGGGCTGAAGGGTGATGATGGTGGGTCTTAACAGACAGGCAGGAAACTGCCCATTGCTGGAACAAAGAGGTGCCGTGAAGAGGAGGCACCACATGCCTACAGAATAGCCATCTCCGCCTGAACGTCATGCTCATCCCCTGACCTCATGCTCGTCCCCCAAACCTGTTCCCCACTGTGTGGACCCCAGCACAGTATCTGCCCACAATCCATCCAGCCAGGAACCCAGGCTTCTCCCAGCCCTCTGTCTCTCTCACACCCTCTGCTTTCATGACACAGAGTCCATAGTCTCTGCCCCAGGGTCAGCATCTCTCTCACATGGACTGTTCCAGCAACCTCTTCCTCCATGTGCATGATGGACTCCCGGGAGTCCATTCTGCCACTCTCCCCAAGCACAGTGTTTCTAAAACAAACAATTCACCATTTTACTCCCTTAAAATCCTTCAATGGCTTCTCTGTGTCTTCAACTAAAGTCCCTCATGATCTGATGTCAGCTATCTCTGCAGCTACTTGCTTGCTATTAATTAACCCCTCTCCAGGCTCACTCCAGGAATTCTAATCACCTGCAGGTAGGATACACACACACACACACACACACACACACACACACACACACACTGCTGAAAAATTCCTTCTGACAGGACATCCCCTACTCTCATCCCTCTGACCCTGGTTTTTCCATACCAGGTGTCTGTGCCACAGAGCTGACCACTCACATGTGTTGCTTTTCCAAACAGACCAAATTCAGCAAGGGCTCAGATTCTACTTGGTATACAAGCACTTCCCCCCCCCCACTCCACCTCTCCCGGGCTAGTTGGTGCACAGCAAGAGAAGCTTTCACATCACTAGTATACATCACTTCTCTGTGCTTGAAAGCCTCTTCCTCACAGACTGCTCCCCCCTGCCTAAAACAGCCCCTTCCCTGCCCTGCTCCCAACATACACACGTACTCCTTCACCTTCCCCCACTCTGGAGTCCCACACTGCTGGATCAGACACCCCCACTCTGCACTCTCACAGAACCTCCAAATCCTTATCACACTGCATGGGAGATATCTAAAGAACTGTCAGTATACCCGTAGCAGCTAGGCTCCTGGAGGAAGGATTGTGCTGCCCACCGCACGGTTCCAGCTGTGCCTAACAGAGTGCCATAGCACAGAGTAAGAACTTACCCAAAAAATTATACGTTGAGGCCCACATGCTTCAAGCAGGTGGCAACTTTACGGAGCAGCCTGCAGTCTGGAGTTCTGAACTGAGCATCCCTCTAGTTACAGAGAGCTGATGACAGCTCCACAGCACCCAACTCGCTACACAAACTCCGTTCGAGCGGCTCAAGTGACAACATCCATCATCTGTCTAGTATAGCTGGTGACTAACTAGTACATGAAATTATATTTGCACACTTTCAATCTGTATTTTAAAGGAGAAAAAGGTTTTACCTTGAGATTTTTATGATGTAATAAAAGATTATTTGCGCCAGTCACCAAAAAAACCAATGACCAACCTTCTCTAACAGAGAAAGGACACCGACTGTGCTTTGGAAGAAGAGAACTGGGACACTTGTCTGTTGTTCCAGTACCTCAACCACCAAGGGAATGCAAGACTCCAGGGAAGCAGTTTCTAAGCAGGAAACACAGAGGCCTCAAAGCTCTGCTTCTCTGTTGTCAGTCATGTTTTCCTCCAAGGATTTAAGGATACACTGAAGTATTTTAATTATGAGAGTTTGAAAACAGACCAGAAATGATGGAATCAGCAAGCCAAGTCAACTCCATACAACTCAAAACTGTTCATCCCTCTTCCTTTTGTACATCAGCCACACGGTTGTCTTGAGCCCCTTGGCACAGAAAGGCCAGCTACTAAACAAGTGAACCTGCAAGACTACACTTGCCACCACATTGCCTGAACACAAGGTGCGACTCTGTGAGGGCCTCATTATCACAAACAGTGACATCTCAGAACATCTGCACTACTTCACCCATAAAATCTTGCCCTTGGTACTGACCATGAGCATGAAGGGTACTCAACAAACTTGATAAAGCAGGTAGGCTGAGCCAAAGCTTTCCAGGCAGTCTATGAATTTCCAGAAGATAAAGGGACTTACTTTCCAGCACTGAATCATGATTTGGGTTTAAAATGTGGCTTATGGCCAGGCACGGTGGCTCACAACTATAATTCCAGCATTTGGGGAGGTCAAGGTGAGGGGATCACTTGAGCCCAGAAGTTTGAGACCAGCCTAAATAACATACCAAGATCTCTTCTCTACCAAAAAGAAAAAGAAAAAAATTAGCCAGGCATGATGGCACATACCTCTGGTCCCAACTACTCGAGAGGATAAGGCAGAAAGATTTCCTGAGCATAGGAGGGCCAGGCTGTGGCGAGCTGTGATGGTGTCACTGCATTCTAGTCTGGGTGACAGAGTGAGACCCTGACTCAAAAAAAATTTTTTTTGGCTTATTCCACCTTATCATCGATATTCCCTAACCCAGATTTCCCTACTGCTCGCCATATAATGCAAAGGCTTTGATTTTGGATGAATATTACCTCCTGCCCAGATAGAGAATAAGTTGTCTAAGAAGGAGTAGATGCACGTGCCAGTCCTGAAGTCACACTCTTTACTCCAGGGACTCCCTCCCAGGCTTCACAGGCCCACCAACAAATGCCTATCAATCCTCCACTTCAACACTCTATGTTGATTTGTTTTCCATCCCCAGGGAGAACGTAAATCAAGGTTGAGTGTCTTAATAAGCTATCAATTAATTTCAGTGACCAGTAATTATGTCTAAATTAAAATACAATATTTAAAGTCATTAAATTGCACATGAATATAAAATATTAAAGTTTCTCCTAATGTATTCAGCAAAGTTAAGAACTGAGGTCCACTTCCACTTCAAAACTCCAGTTTATTCACTTATTCTTATTAATATATCACATAAGATAAATACCACAAATGTCAGAATGTTTAACAGAAGGTTTAAAAGTTATTTCCACTTCATGTTGAATTTAATTCTGACATGAAACTCACTAGAAAGATAAATCTTTATTAATATCAAAGAATTTGGCAGAAATTTATTCCAGTCAGTCCCTTGGTAAAGCTTAGAATTGTGTTTTTAATTACCTGGCACTCATAAAAGACATATTTACACATGATGCTCCCCTAAGCTCTAGAGATTTTCCCTTTATATAGCATGTTCCTGATTTGAAGAAGTTTTAAACACACTAGTTAGACCACACAACAGCCTTAACCAGGGGTACTTGACAAGCAAATCTGATGGACGAATAAGTGTCTTCCAAATACATGCACTATTACTGATAAAAAGAGATACAGTTACTGCTGCAGTTAGACAAATCCATTTCAAAGTGTTATTTTTGTCACTGAAATGTGTCTATCGCTGGCACTAAAAATGAGCCCTTAAAAAAGGGCATTCCAGACCACTCTGAAAGGTTGGAAACCCTTGCTATAGGGATTAAGAACACAAAGCACAGAGGTGAATGATAATATAAATAACATGTTCACAGATTAATGTTGTGGTGTTTTAGTCACTGGGAACCCACATTGCAGCTTACACATAACTAACTGCCTTGCCTCAGTTCCTGCAGTTAACCTTCTCTGTCTTGACAGTTTTGTTCCTTTTACCCTGAATGTAGTATGCAACAGGTCTGACGCTGTCAGCACCAATCAGGAGGAAACCACGTCCAGTTCTTAAGATGGTTACTGACCAGCAAGGCCTGAGCCATAACAGCCTAAGAAACCAAGTAGGGGCAATCCTGTTACTGCCAAGTACAGACTACTCAAAAAAAGAAAAAATGGGCGGGGCACAGTGGCTCATGCCTATAATCCCAGCACACAGGCAGGCTGAGGCAGGACTGCTTGAGCCCAGGAGTTAGAGACCAGTCTGGAAAACACAGTGAAACCTCACCTCTAAAAAAAAAAAAAAAATGGCCAGGCACAGTGGCTCAGCCTGTAATCCCAGCTCTTTGGGAGGCCAAGCCGAGAGGACTGTCTGAGCCTAGGGGTTTGAGACCAGCCTGGGCAACTTGGTGAGAACTCACTCATCTCTACAATAAATCAAAAACAACCTAGGCATGGTAGCACATGCCTGTGGTTCCAGCTACTTGGAAGGCTGAGGCAGAAGAATTGCCTAAGCCCAGCAAATTGAGGCTGCAGTGGCCTTGAGTGTGCCAGTGCACTCCAGCCTGGGCAACAAAATGAGACTCCAACTGAAAAAAAATAAAAAATAAAAATATTGCCAGTAGTGGTGCATGCCTATAGTCCCAGCTACTCTGGAGGCCAAGGCAGAAAGATCGCCTAAGCCCAGGAGGTTGAGGCAGTGTTAAGTTGTGATCATGCCACTACACTCCAGCCTGGGCAACAGAGAGGGGAAAGAAAAAGTGACACTGCATGACGTGTTCATTTTTAGGCTGAATTCCAAATGCAATACATAATTGAGTTTGAAGTTTTCTTCCATATCCTTCTATTATCCTTCTATTTGGTGTAACAAGATTTGACTGCTCAACAAGTCTGTCAGCCCAGAGGCTGTGCAGCTGGTTACCAGCTTCCTGTCCAAGGAGCAGGACCAGACCTACTTTGGTTACAGATAATGTACCTGTCCAACTGTCTGAAGATTATACCAGCACAGGCACCCAAAGCCTTCAAGGACTCACTGGCTCTGAAGGTTAAAGTGTTTTCTTTTGCTCATATTAACCCAGGTGCTGGTGTGCTGCCCTGCACCCCCATTTCCAAGCAGGAAAAAAAGAATTCTAGTAGATTCCTATCATTTACCTTCCTACTGAATTCCTGATGAGAAATCTAAGAAACTACACAGAGGTTGAGACTATTAATGCATATGCTAATGTGGAAAACAAAAAGTTAAGAAATTCATTTCAATTCTTCTCCTCCTCCTACCTCCTTCCCCTCAAATTCCCTTCTGCATGCAGGCAAAAGTAGAGTGGTTTTGGTTTTTTTTTTTAATTCTGGTTAAAAATGTGTTTATTAAGCCAATCCTCTGAATATAATGATAGGAAAACACCTTTTTGACATAAGAATGAATTTGCTGTGAATTGACTTATCTCCCTCTTGGTATTTTTAAGCATGTTCGCTGGTCAAGACAGAATCATGCAAATGCACAGGGTAAGGGGACAGAAGTGTCCATGAGATGGGCAAAGAATCTCTGCAAGCCAGTGTGGGGAAGACTGTTGGGAAGGATCACCACTTGGGTACTCAGGTGGACTTGAGAAAATGACCAGCTCACACGTGGCACTGCAGCATCTCCTCCCTAGATTCATCCCAGAGAGACTAGAGCTTCGTAAATAGAAGCCAGCACAGGCTCAAAGGAACATGCTGCTAGTGCCCCGGAGCCTACTTACGCAGCAGGGCTGTGACCCTCAACTGCTTCTGATGTCTTGAAGTCAGGGCACAGCTAATCTTGTTATTACAAAAGGGTCCCCAGAAGCAGCTCCAACTAGGTGACCATCTCACTTATCAGTCATCCGGGATACTGCTGAGGAGCAGGGGGCTGAGGCGACTGGGGTCAAGCCTTCTCCTGCTTGTTGTACCCATCATATTTAATGGGGGAGGGGCATGGAGAAGGGGGAGTGGAAGGGGGTGGTCCAGCTCTCCCACAGTTTTACACCTCTAGACTTCTGCCCTGAAGTACTCAAATCTGATAGGTTAAGAACCCAACAGGCTGCAAAGCTGAATGCCTGGTAGACTGAGGACTTGGTTTTCCTTTCAGCAATCTCCTACTTGCTACCTTCTGGTCAGGGCAACAAATCAGCATCTTACCTAGCAGGAAGCACAGGGAACATTTTCTTTCCCCAATTAAATTCAGTCTAGTAATAAAAACGGCAATGCCACAAGGACATTGAAAATAAAGTAAGTGGTACTCACTCACCGGCACCTCGAGCACGAGCACCTTCCCAGTATGGGGCACTGAGACCTCAGCGCGCCTGCTGCCCCAGGAGCTGGGATCCAGCAGAGGAGATGACACTGGGTAACAACCACCTTACAAGGTCACCATGATGTACACACAAGAGGCGAGGTGTGAAGGGGTTCAGGAACAAGGCAGGCTGTTGGGGGAGGTGGAAAGCTGCACTTCCCAACTCATTTCCACTAGCATCACACATTTTAAGTACACAATGGTGTACACAGCTCAAAACAAAATTTTGTGACAAGAGTTCCTTAGGTGTCTAGTTAGCAGCCTGGGCCTGCCACCTCCCAGGTGGGTGACAGTGGACAGGTACAGGCTCTCCATAACTTCACTTCTTCTTCTGTGAATGGACAGCCTGTGACTATCACCTACAGAGCTGGCTCATCAGCAGGGCCTAGAACGCTATTATTATTAATAATAAAATAACAATATCTGAGGAAGAAGCTTATTCTACAAGTTTAGTACATGCTTTAAATAACTGAATTTTGGGAAATTTTGCCCATTTACCTGCAATGATTGCATTCTATAAGGATAGGTGTCTTAAAAATAAAAAAAGAACAGACTAAGACTTGTAGTTATTGTCAAAAGCCACCAAAAAAAGGCATATTTTAAAAATCAACAGAATCATTAGATTAGCCTTGGTGATTTCCTTTCCCTGGACTGACTATAAATAATTTAAGGAACTACAAGGCAATTCGAGTCAGGCCATTCCTTCTGAGGTCTGTAGTCCCTTGCCCTCCCCCACCTCCACACTGGCTCTGAACATTTCTGAGGTTCTGCTTACCCTTGCTCCCATCCAAAAAAAAATTTTTTTAAGATACCACCACCTGTCACCAAAATAGTGGCAAAATGAAAACATTAATAACCCAAAGGAACCTTCCCTTTCAAACATGTTTTCACTTCACGAGACCCCTCTCTTCGTAGCCCATCCAGTGGTGTTAAGAATTCTGTTTCTCCTTTGAAGGATGGAGAAAAAAGGGAGCCACGGCCTGGATCTTGCCAGTGACTCCTGATCTAGTCAAGACACCAGGGTTAGCCTGTCTAGTCCCAGGGAGCAGAGGGCGCCTGTGCCCTCCTCAGGAAGCCCTAATCGGACAGCAGGGGGTGGCCGGAAGAACAGACAGACTACACTCTCCTCCCATCTTCCGCTTCCACCTTTGGGTCCCTTCTCAATAGATGACCATCTCTAATTTTAACAGGATCTGCCCCCCTCCACATAGACACAAAGGCAAACATCACAGTGAGCCAGGGCTGGATGCAGGCAAGATTCTGGCCTTTGTATACACACTGCCCACTCTGCCTTGACAATAATTTTTTTAAGTGATGAAAAATCACAATAAGTTTTCCCTCTTCACTCTTTGCAAAAGCCAGACCAGATGGTTTTGTGGAAGCTCACAGTATGATATTAGTCAACTGCAACCCAAACACACTGCACCACCTTCAAAACCTCCAAACAGGAGGACAGGCAGTTGCTATGATAGTAAATAACTTCTAAGAGCCTTGATGACTTTAAACATTCAATTATTCACTTTATGGTAAAACAAAAAGGCTTTTAAGTCAATTCTTTCAGTTTCTACTTCTTTTAGCTACTAAAATGAAAACCTTGACAAAACAGACCCACACTTGAAAAAGCATCTGGGACAGACCTATATAAAGGTGTGTGTGTGTGTGTGTGTGTGTGTGTGTGTGTGTGTATTTACTACATACAGTAACACCCCCATTTAAGAACCAGGACACGGACAATACCTTAGAAGCCTTCCCCACATCCCTCCCTGATCGTACCTACTCCTGGCTCTAGACATAACCTCTATGCTGACTTTTAGAGTAATCATTTCCTTGCTTTTCTTTACAGTTTTACTATTTATGAATGCACTATATAACATATTGCTGCACTGCCTGTTTTGAGTTTTATATAAATGCAATCAGACTTCAGGTTGAACACCCCTAATTAGAAAATTCAAAGTCTGAAATGCTCTAAAATCTGAAACTTTGAGCACCAAAGTGACTCCACCACAAGAGGAAAGTTTCACACCCGACCTCATGGTATGGGTCACAGTCAAAACACAGTCACAACTTTGTTTTACGCACAAAATTATTTAAAATATTATATAAAGTTACCTTCATCTAAATGTAAAGGTGTATATGAAACCGAAATAAATTTCGTGTTTAGACATGGGTCCCATCCCCAAGATATCTCATTATGTTTATTCAAATATTCCAAAATCAGAAAAAAATCTGAAATCCAAAACACTTCTGGTCCCCAGCACTTCAGATGAGAAGTGTGAGCATTCCTGTCCTCACACTTTTCAGTGACTTGTCTCGGGTTTGCAGGGTTCATCTACACTGGTGTGCATGCCCAGTGTTATTTAGTGCAATTTCACAACTGCATACTGTTCTATTCTATGACAACAACATAAACTTACTTAGGCAGTCTTGCTAGTGGACACTTGATTTGTCTCCTGTTTTTGCTGCTATAAATGATGCAGTCACAAATAGCCGAGTCCACTATCCCAGAACACAACCGCTAGTTGTCTTTAGTCCTAGGGACATGTCTGGGGTCAAACTCCTGGGTCAAAATTTATGCACCTTTATGAATTAATATCAAATTGTTTTCCCAAATGGCTGTACCTCACATCCTCTTCACAGCTTAGATGGTCTGTCCGATCAGTCTGTGTATTTTTTTAAGGATGCAACCATTGGCTACCTTTTACCAAACTGAGTTGAGGAAGAAAAGAAAGCACATTCTTGAACAAGAGAAATCTAAAATCAATTTTGGGTTCTAACCTCTCTTGTATTAATAGAACTGTAAACTAGATTTTCGTATTTTTCTCTACAAGTTTGAGACTGAAAGAACAGGACACCCCAGATGTTTCCCTTCCTATTTCTATCTCATCCAAATTCCCCTAAGAGTTCCTCCTATTTAGGATTCCCTACAAGTAAGTGCCAAAAGGGAACTGCTGGTCAGACCTGCACGAAAACTCAGTCTCCAACCTCCTAATGGCCTGTGTCCCAAAACCTTGTTAGTAAGTCAGCTGTTTCTGAATTTCAGACATGGATTTTCCCCACAGGAATAATGCTATAAGTTGGTATTAGGGTTTCAGAGGAGCCCACCTATTTAACATTCACTAGCCCATGTATGCAACTGGCATGATTGGAGCAGAGGAGGAGGGTGAAGACCAGAAGTTAAAAACCTTCCTGCCATTCCCCAGGGAGGACAGCACCAAGACAGAGGGTAGAAAGATCACCTGAACTTCCACAGTCCTCCCACTTCCTGTGCCCTTCCTTCCCAGGCACCACACATGGCATTTTGCTGGATGGCACAACCCAGACAAGGTGACCATGGCCTCCAACGTGATCAGCAACTCCCAAAGTTTGAGGCTCAAGACCCCTTACTGAGGATCCCAAAGAGGTTTAGTTTAGGTGGGTTCTATCTATGACCTGCCAATGTACCCATGTAAAATCTAAATATCACATGTGGATATTTATTATCATTTAAACCAAGAAAATTTTAAAGAAAAGTTTCTTAAAAAATAATAAATCCACAAATAGAGTACACCCAAATTCTCCTATGTACTTCTGCCTTCGATCTGTTGTGATGCTACATGTCATGTAGCCTCTGAAAGACTTCATTGTTTGGAGAGAATGAGAGTAAGAAATAGCTAAGACTTTATTTGCCTATTGTGAAAACAGTTTTAACTCAGAGGTTCCCTGAAAAAGTCTTGAAGAGCTCAAGGAGTCCCTGAGACCACACACTGAGACTGCAGCTCTCAGACAATGGCCTTTAAACACTTTGGGTCAAGAATCCCATCAGTAAAGAAATTTACCACACATTCCTCAATTCTAAGTTACACACGGGTATACTAATTATACCTAGTATATTAGGAATATAATGACACATACCCCCAAATGGGCATTTAAAAATAGTAAGTCATGAGTTAACATTTCTTTTCTTTTTTAAGAAAGCAGGATTTATTGAGAGGACGGAAGAGCTCCCACAGTGGGAGGGCACTCAAAGGGGTGCCCAAGTTAACATTTCTTAAGACGCTTGTAATATTTTCTTCCCACACCCAGGAGATCACATACACATACACCCCTTCTGCAGAACTCCAGCAGAGCTCCAGACCTCAGGATCAGCAATTCCTTTTCTTAACTATTACTAGAAAGACAGGGGTAGAACCAGGGTCATTTGCATCAGTGACTAAAAATTGTGCTGATACAAAGGGTGTTTCCTTGAGTAAATGAAGGGCCAATCACAATTTCAGGGCCCGGTCACCTCAAAGAGGTGAAATGGTGGTGGTGTGCATGGCCATATTCCAAGTCCAGGAGCTCCAAATACACAGACCAGTCTTGCTGGGTCTGCCCCAGCTGGGGTCAGCATCCCACACTGTGCCTGCTTCCAAACCTATCCATGAGTGACGCACAGGGTGCTGGGTGAGATGGGAAGGTCCACACAACCTTGTCCCTCTGTGCACCTAGTAATCAGGGGCAGGAAAGCTCAAGGCCAGTCTGCTCCAGAAAGATGATGTCTTCTGGTTTAAAAATAAAATAAAAACCTCTATTCTTGGTTTGTACACAGGTAACCCAACTTCAGGGGAATAATTCAGATTTAGGAAGGTCAGTTTGAAAGATGCCTGAGGAATGGTTTTAACAGTCTCCTGAGCTTTTCTGTTCCCTTTTTTTCCTTTTTATAAGAGAGGTGGCAACCGAAAGTGCTCCTAGAAACAGGTCCTGCATCAAGAACATGGGACATATCCCTCTGGGACACAGGGAAAACCCCTGAAGAATCTGAGTTCCACCTTCTGGAGCATTCCTGTCACTCTGGCATCCTGTGGGAGGCCAGTAACAAGGCATAGAACAACCAATGGCCTTGAGCATCTACCCTGAAAATTGCTGAGAAGGTGGCGAACCTGCAAGCAGGAAGTCTAGTCCAGTGGCCAGGTGCTTGTTATGCTGCAGCTGGAGACATGGAGAGAGAAGAATCGGTATAGAATGATCATGAAGAAAAAGCAATTAGATCTGTTCACAGACATGATGTATAAAGCAAAGGCCCTGACATACTGAAGTGTTTCCAAAGAGTCTTGCACATAAGGTGTTTAATTTTTAATGAGACAAAATCTTGAACAAGACATAAAATTATGATGAGTTTATAGCAAGAAAGTAAGCTTTTCCTTTTGTAAACAAGTATAAACAAAGCCAAACTCATGATTTTTGTTTTTTAATGTCATATTTTACAGGGTCTGGTGAAGGAGATACAATAGCTTAGGAAGGGCATTCTTGTAAAGACTGCCTCCTTCAGAATCACTTGGGAAGGCTTTGCTGTCATCTCAAAGGTTGTGGTCACATCCAATCACCTCTAAGGCCAACTTCCTCTTCAATTTTGGAGAGGAAACAGATGCAGTCTTTCTCAAATAATCTCTCTCTGATCCCATGGCTTCTGTTGACACCTGCTTCAACTGTTAATTAGGCCACCCCTGCTCCTTACATCTTCCTCCTGCAGGTGAATTCAAGGCCCCAGCTGCCCCCACCTGCCAGTGTAGCTTCGAGGTGACCCCGTAAAGCACCAAAAACTGCAATGGCAAGGGCTCAAGAAATGAAAGGACACTATATCTCTTCTCCCCCTATACCCAGTCCTGAGCCTGCATTGTCTAGAGGAAAAGGGTAGGAGGTCTTTTTAGAGAGGCTGTCCAGCCTCTGATGCCCCAAGGCTGCAAGCGGCTGTGGAGAGGGAGAAACAGATGCACAATCCAGGCACAAAGACTATAAGTGCTCCTCGCCATCTCCCATTCACTCCATCTCCAAATTCTCCAAAGGCACTTCAGGAATCTGAGATTCCGGTGCTACGATTCTTAATTATACAGGAGTTATGCTCTCTCACTTTGTGTGCTGCTCTTAAGTGCTCATCAAAATCAGTACTGACACAGTTTAACAGAGAGGTCCCTAGAGGCATGGGACAGAAGCCTGGGCCACTCCATTGTGCTGCTAAGAGATCGTTTTGTTAATGCAATCAAGACATTTTCACTTTGAAAATCATCAACCATGGAATCAAGGAAAACTTGTATTTTCTTAAATCTTACAGGTAGCAGCGGCTGCTCACCGTAACATCCCCCCAAGAAAGCCAGGCCCAAGAGTAGAGCTGCTCTGGCACCACCAATAAGCCTCAGCGACCGGGGCTCTACAACCAGGGACTCCTGACAACTGGCAAGAGAATCACCCAGATCTCTGGAGGAGAAGAAAGGTTCCAAACCTAATGTTTCCTTTAAAGAAAAGAATAACTGTGGATCAAATTCACACTGTTCCCCTAGCCCACCTCTCTCTTCTGTATGGGCCCTTTTCTGACACAGAAGGGCCTGAGAAATCACTTCACCTCTCCTGGCTGCAGCTTCCTCCTCTGTCATGTCGTGTGTTTCAGAAGGCTACTGAGAATTCAGTCTGGAAACGCATGTGCAGTATTTAACTCAGAGCTGAGCACATCTGGGCACAATCCATGGCAGCTATTCAATCAAACTGCCGTAAATCAAACAGGATGCAGTGATAACCACAAGGGAAGGCACAACCAAAAGGCAGGACAGCATAGTAGGGTTTGGTTCTGTGTATACCCAGTTGAGCACAGTAGTCACAGTAGTCTCTCCATCCCCCTGGAGTATACAACTCAGAGGCTACTCTTAGAAACCCCTGGGAAAGCATGAAAGGGAAGGAAAAATCCAAGTTTGGAGCATTTCACTCCCCTAATAAATAGGCAAGTGGTTGCTAATGGCAACTGAGCATCTCCCTCCCTCCACCAGTGTTAATTGTGAGCACGCATGGAGGCTCCACAGTGCTATGAAACAGGCTTCTCTGGTCATTTTTCTGCCTAAAAGTCACCAGTGCAATTTGACTATGAAGTCACACTGCCCTCGTTAACACGCATGTGCACCCAGGAGAGGGACAGCCCTGGCCGGGGGCTGCAAGCACAGAAGGGAACGCAATTTAATTACAAACGCACAGTCGCTCTGAGCCTACAGCGCTGGCAGGCAGAGGTGGCGCAGAGGTATCCGTGAAGACAGTGACGGCATGCTGGCCACGTGGCCGGCAGCTAAAGGGATTACATCATCTCCTTTGTGAGAGGATGAGCTGCGGGAGGAGCGGCTGCTCCTGGCTTCAGCCCCATGCAGAGCTGCGCTACAGACGGCTGCAGTTTCTGTCGGTGTAAATCGCCCTTATTTCTCCTTTGTGTCAAAAATAAAATATGCTCCAAAAGATGAGGCCATCAAGCAGCTTGGATTTCTCTAACAAATTCATCTTTGTCATTTTTTCTGTGCCTTTTCAGGCAGCACAGTGTTTCTTAACAGGATAACTGCTAAAATGGAAAGGGGGAAAAATCAGTCTTTTTATGAACTGGGTACAGAAATCAGCACAATGTTCATTCTCATTACAGACCTACTTCAGTTCTCCATGCTGTGTGTGGTGATTTATGCCTGGTCTCCATGTTCTCTCCCACCGTAAAATGAAGCTGTTCCAGGGTGTCAGGGAGCTAAGCTTGAGCATACAGATTTTTAAACAAGTCCTCATGCAGGGCTGTCACGGGGTCCAGAATGCTGTTCTGCTCATTTTTAAATGATTCTATTAAACCAGCGAGCCAGGAGTCAGCTCAGAATGACGTTATCACCAAGAAACCTGCTCACAAAATGTGTCCTGTGAGCCAACATGCCAGCTCTTTATAGCTGCTCTAAATCTCACTATGCAACAAGGTATTTGTGCCGAGGGGTCTGACCAGCTGCTTAACCTCAACACATGCAAATTAAACTTACATAAAGGAATAAATGAAGCCTGAACCACATGAACACATTCTCCATTGGCAATTCCCTCCTCTAAAGTCCAGAAAGTTTAGCTATCTTTCAAGCCAAAATAATGATAGAGTTGTTTCCATTACCTCCTCCTCTACTCCACTCGCTTTGTAAACTGGCATTTGCCCCTGTGATGGGCAGTCAGCACATGGGTAAGCCTAACCAAAGGCTGTCATCAGCTTCATAACCACAATCTCTCTCACTCCAGTTTCAGAATGGCTCTAAAACCCAGAAATCAACTAAATCAGAAATACATTCAACTATTCCATTTTCAAGTCTGCTTTACCAACACAATTCTATTTCTACCTCTCATACATTCCTTCCTCCACGGGGAAAAACCACACATCTACCACTGAAAACCCACAGACAGGTCAGCCTAATGTCAGGCAAAGCCGGCATCCCCAAGACTGCTCCCAGCCTATAAGTGCCTCAGGGCAGCAGCTATGTACAGCTGGCTCCCCTGGGCCCTCTGTGTTGAGTAGGGTCTTGCCTGTGCCAGAGGCACAGCAAATCTTGTTTGAGGGGGCCCTGTCTAGTGGGAAAGATACCACCTTCTGGAAACCAATCAGGTTTGGAATCAAACCCCAGAAGTACCAACTGCAAGATAAACTTACAGCTTCGGAACTGACATCCATCAAATAGGAATAAGAATTTCGTAGCAGCTTTGCTCTGAGGACCAAAGGAAAAGTCTACATAGCATTGAACACTGTGCCTGGCACACCAACAGTGTCCAATAAATGTCAGCTCTAATGATGACTATTTCTTGACATCAAGGGAGGATGGACAAGAGAGGAAGGCAGCAGGTGAGGCCCCCACCCTGGATGGCATGAACAAGGGCCACCCTGGGAAACTGACTCATAAGCACTGAGCGACTTCTGTTCTAGGCAGGCTTTGTCCTCCTCACCCAGGGCACTGGGCACAGGAATACTGCCTGGGGCCCGATGTGTATCTAAACTACACAGTCAACATAAAATTAACCATTCAAGTAACTGATGCATCAAGTCACTTTATTTTACTTTCCTAATCTACTCAATGTCACTTTGAATTGGCAGCGGATGTTACTAAAATGCTGTGAACACACTTCTCAACAGGAACTGTCCTAACAAGAGTTCAATATAGGGTTTCAGATACCTAATGCCAAAGGATTGACATTTTATTTACATATTTTTTAAGTGGGAAGGCTATAACATAAATGCATCATGCCTTCAAAACCTACTTTTGTTCATTTTAACTTGGTATGTTACCAAGTTCTAACCCTATGATTTCCTAGTATACCATGAAGTACAAGATCCACTGAATTTTCCCACATTCATAAGCTAAAAACAAAGCAAGACAAAAGGTAGGCAATGATTCATCTTTTGTATTAATATATTTAAGCCCAGATTCTAACTTGTGAATTTTACTGTCAAATTAGTATATTCTTCTCAGCATGGACTGTAAAGTCCTAAAGCAAAATATTTTAACTTATGAAAATGAAAAATCTTGGCATATACAAATCAAATATGTGATAGATATCTAAGAAATCTATCACAAAATTCAGCAAATTTTCCAAAATGAGGCTCAAACGATAAAGAATTTCTTCACTATCACTTCAATTTTTTAGCTACCTTAAAATAATATATTCCTTAAAAGACTTATATTTTACAATAGGATACAGAAATTAATAAAACTTAATTTAAAGCTGAAAACTTCACTTTAAAGTATATTCCTACATTTGAAAATAAATGAATTGCACATCATTAATATTTTTTATAATTCAGACTAATTTTCCTATAGTTACATTCACATATCCAAACACCAGATTAAAGCAGCAGCATCCAAATCCTCAACTGTGAAAGTAGCAGGGCATTTCTGTGTCTTGACTGGGCTCAGTCTTCAAAGCCAAGGGCAGCAAGGACAAGACCACACACTCTAACACTGACACCGGACAGGCGCCAGCCACCTCTCTTGGGGCTTACTGAGAAGCAACCTAATCCTGCACAACCCGGGCGCTGGACCTTGCTCAGTGGGCCAAGGTGGGGAGGAGATGGGTTCGCACAGACAGTGGCAGTCTGCTCCTTGCAGCCAGAGGGCACACATACTGCAGGAGGACTGCTTGACAAGGCAAGGGGCCTTAGTGGAGGGAGCTGGGGGGGATTCTGATGAGGAGTGCTAAAAGGTCACCAGGAATAATGTGTACCACTACGTCTAGATACATTCTTGGGGGCAGGGGGAGGTGTCTCTGAAGAACCAGAGAGACAGATGCAGAGACAGAAACAGAGAGACACAAGAGAGTGGCAGATAAAGCATGGTCAAGAGTGTCACCCTTTTCCTCTTTCCTTGACTTCACCTTAGCTCGAGGAACCAAAGGGAAGGGAAGGCCACTGAAGAGAGGAGAGCTGAAGAAGACCACTGCCCCTTCCCTGCGGCTGGTCCACAGAAACAGGGCCAGGCCTAGGCTGGGGAAGAAGGCTTGGAGTAGGATGAAGCAGTGACGTTTTGGTTGAGACTGGCTTGAGCCCTTAACAACTAGAGCTCTGGCTGTTCTAAGAAGAAAAATGACAGCTACAGGGCTTGTCTGAGAAGTTACGAAGAAGTAGAGACAGGCAGGGAAAAGCAGAGCCCACTGCTGGTTGTACCTTTCCACGTTGCAATAGTTCAGTGAGTGGTTTTGTGACTTTACTGACAGACTTGGTATTTTAAAATATGAACACAGTAAGTTCCACAAACTTACTGTTAAGCTAGGTACTCCTAGCCCTGAATGATATGAGACCTGAGAATTTCCTCCTAGTTTAATGCCTTGCAAATCAGGTTTTAAATTTAAGAGAAAGGAGGCATCAGAACTTTAATACTGTTTATCCCGTAATTAAGTTATATTTTATTTTTCTATTTTCAAAAGGCATTATTTTGAACTTTCACCTTCTGATTTAAATTTCTCAAGGGATACAATGAAACAGTGTTGTAACTTCTTAACACATAGTAGATAATGGTTTAAGTGAGTGGGGAAGTAAAATTTACAAGGGATATAAATAAATTAAGGGGCTGGATAATGAATGTTTTTCTCATATCATTAACTAGGAGTTACCCTAGGTGGTTTCAATCTTGTCCTAATTGGAACAGACACCAAACATATTCGACAATCTAAACAGGCATCTAATTCCATTGCCTATATCATTTACCTGGAATGGGAACCATATGGCAAACTGAGCTTTAGGAAGGTCAGATCCCTGGCCAGCAATGGTGACAACAAGCCAGGGGTTGCCAGTTATCCTGGCTCAGGAGTACTTGCCCAGAATGTCTAGCCCTGCCTCCCTTGGCCCCCCTGTTCTTCTCAGGAACCTCTATGTGCACACGTGGAAACCATCTCACAATCAATCCACTCAGGGTGCAGATATGGTTAGGAAGAGTTGCCCATTGCAAAGGCCACTGATCCCCAGAGGAGACTCTCCAGGCCGAGGCATCTCCAATTCATAACAGAAGAATTGTCACCAGCTTGGTCTGACATACAGGATCATTAAGCAATGACAGGCACAGCTCTTAAGAAAACAAGAGTTTTGTTAGCAGCTGCCTCAAAAATAACATAAGCCTGTCTTTTCTTAATTCAAAAGTGAAGGAGGGTGCAGAGAATTGCAAGCACTCCCCTGAATAAGAAATGTTGTGGTTGCAGAACAAGACTGAGCCATGTGAAAACTGGACACTGATCCTATCACACACATTTGAGAAGAATGTTCCCGTTGAAATAAGAAACTTCAGTGAAAGAAGGGCTCAGATTTCTGGGGTTTACTAATAGAGAAACTGTGCCAGCATTTTTAACAGGTGCAAAGGAGCTTTCACAATAATCTAATTTAAATACTAGGGACAAATGGATATACCACAGAATGGCGAGTAGATGTTCAGAGTTGAGAATGGTGAACAATATTAGAGAAGCTTCATCACAGCAAATGCTATCTTTCCACTGGCTCAAAAGACCTGCTGGCTTTTTCAAACTCCACATCAGTAACATTTTAGAGAATTTTGGACACACAGCTCCCGATGTTAAGGATACTCAACTTGGAGCTGCCTCTCCCTGGGCCTTAGACCTTCTGTCCTGTGATGTACCTCCCCTCACTGCCTTCCATATCCATCCTCTGCCTGTGCCTCTGCACACTCGAGTCTCATTCTTCCTGCACTCCCACTCTGGTGACTGTAACCTCCCTACAAGAGCCCAGCCCACTCCTAACCCCCACCTGAGTACCCCAGGGACAGGCTGCAACTCAAGCTGGTGACAGAACGGAGTGTGGAGTTCCTGGTGCTGCTTCTCACCACGTGGGCTGCAGTAGGGGGCAAATGTGATCCCACAAGCCCATCAGCATCCCACATCTACTTTAATGATTAATGCTTATTTTCTCTAACAGTCATAATGCTATAACTCAGCTACATTACAGGACAGGACAATTTCTAGGGCTGGCCAGAGAGTCACTACCAAGAACAATTCTACAGGAAACACATTCTAGAATGTAAATAGTCAATTCAGAAAAATTGTTCATAAGGTGCTTATTAGTGTTCTACGTACTACTTTAAAACCCCAATATCTCTGATAGCATTAAAGGAAATCATCTGATTTCTACATGCTCTATAACTGCAGAAACGACCTTTTCCATGTTGTTGGCCTCATTTATGGTAGACACTGCAAAGCCATAAATCAGAAATCCTATACATTTCTATACTGAATGCTGTAAGTTAAAAAGGAAATCACCATTTCTAAGCGCAGTCCCAAAACTGGCAACTTCAAGTATAAATAATATTGTAAATACCTTTATGAAAAATAGGTAACATTTCTAAGGTATTAAGATCCACTTACATGAATAAAAAAGCAACCCCTGTGTGACAGTGCTCTATCCAAAGGCCTCAAAAATCTCCCATTATGCTTTGTTTTCCTTATTTTAAGAAGCAGACACCAAGCATAAATTGCTACAATGCCACCCCTCTGTCGGCAGGGGCTGAGCAGTGCAGCCAAGCAGGCCCAGTGGCAGGATCTGAGTCACTCCTCCCCAAGAAGAGTCCTTCTGCCACGCATGGCCCTGCATACGGCATGGCCCTGCATACGGCGTTGTCACTGTGCTAGCTAGTGTGTTGAACAGCAAGTGGAAAGCTCATTCGAGGCCTTTGCTATTTTTCTAGAAATACCCTCTATTTGATAAATTAGGGCACTCTAGGCTACTGGCATGCCTATACCAAAAACCAATCACAGTCATGAAAAATGTACACAATTAAAGAAAAACTGCCAGCATACAAAAGTCAATATGGTCTTTTCACGCACCTAATTATTTTCATGGCATATGTTTGCCTTATAAATGTATAAGAAAAACAAATGTTGGGAAAAAACTAGCTTGGCTTACATCCTCCTGTAGAATTTTTTTTAATCCAGAATATTACATTTATTATGTGATACAATGTTTTATCATTATCATCTCTATCTGAAATACATCTTTCCAAAACAATTTTTCTAACTAATTCAAAAAACATCCATAATAAGTAGCCATTATAGCAAATATATGGAAACTCTTTTTAAGTCAAGTATCACAAACAAAGAAAGATCAATCAAGGATTCTGTAAGCTAGAAACAATGGTGGGAGAGGAGGAATTTTACTAGCATTAAGGAATATAACCTCTAATAAAATTTACATTTAACTTTTTAAAAAGCACTTCCTTTCTAACATGTGGGCCAAACCCTGAAAAAAGAGGAAGGAAACATGTGAATGGAGAGGAAAGTAGGAGTAACAGCAAGGCAGGACAAAACAAAGATACACCCAAAGAACTGATTTTGAGGAGGAGAGAAGCACATGGGGGAAAGCGTCATCTCGGTAGAGGCAGCGCTCAGATTCTTCACTGGCTTCACTGAATCCAACACACGGGCTGAGCTCCTGAGCTCTTCACACTAAGGGACTTAACAAAATCTCCAACCAAGACCTGCTGACTCCCAGGCTTGCTGGCCAACCACTGCAACACTGTTCTGAAGTTCCCTCCACCAGAGCTCATCTGCAAGGTGTCACACGGATCATCTGCGAGTTACCCTCCCCAGTAGAGAAGGAGTTTATAGTGGGTGGGGCAGTGTTTCTCTATCCTCTAACAATGCAGAGCAAGGTGGGCATGCAAGGACCGGCTGACCTTGAGCAATCAAATAATAGATTAAAAAGCCCATGTTACTATCTTTTCTCCATGATATTCATTTGTGAAAGAGTATGGATATAAAACCAGAAAATCCTCTATGCCTGGCAGACAACACTTTATTTTCTTCTTGTGAGGATTCTCAAAGGAAAAACTCCTATCAATTTTAATAATATTTTTAATCACAAGAATTGACAAGATTCCAAATTTGCAAAAGATTGGTCTCTTTGTATTCTATGTAAATGACCATTATTCTGTGCTCAGATATGCAGGTGAAGATAATAATTTAGCATGTCTTTATTATATATTCTTATATTCTTATCTGAAGCCATATTAACAAAATGTAAACAATTTTCTATCCATCACCTGAAAACATCAAGTAGAGCAGCGCTTCCTACATGCTAAGAGCACAGGAATTAACGCCGTCCTACTTAAACCCCAAGCCTGTTTTTGCCACTCAGGTCTGTGTGACCTTGGGTAAGTTACTTAATTTCTCTGAATCTCATTTTCCACAACTGCAATAAAGTACAGTCACCTAGGAGCACTATAGTGAGGATTAGAGTTAATACAGGCAAGAGTTTAGACCAGTGTCTGGCACAAGGCAAGTACCACTAAGTGACTGTGATTAGTATAATTATTAGTATTTACAGTGCCATTGGAATAATATAATTTACTTTTATTTTTACTAAAAATTATAGCACTCAAATGTATTGAATGGCTACAGAAACCGTTCCAAGCTTCCGAAAGAATATAATTTGTTCCACATCTTTGGCATCGACAGGCTGCACTACGAATACAACTGGCATATCCTAACATGTAAACCTAGAAGCAAATGCAATTACAGGGTGTCTGGAGGAAGGCAGAAGAAACAAGAACCCACAGAGAACAAATCCATGTTTGAGTTGCTAATATTTTGCTTTCTTCAAAAGTGTGCTATTTAAAAAGATAACATAAAATATAAAATATCCTAAAATTAGAGCTTTAGAACTGAAAATGTCTCTATATTCACAGTATAAAATTTAGCCTGTACTAAAAATCAAGTTTCACTTAAAGAAAAGGTTCTAAGAACTTTTTTAAGGCACATGTTTTAGACTTGAGGAGGGACCAACAGCTGATCCTGTATACTCTCTTCTCAGACTGTTCCCATGGCATCTGATAAAGAAAAGCCTAACTCACTAGTTTGTTGTACTATGTACCACACACTAAACAATTACTAAAAGATTACAGATGCTCTGCCTACCCTATAATGTTTACCTCATTTCTCTAAAACAGTATCATTTAATTCCCTATTAGGACATCAGGCAGATTTATGGCACTCAAAGGACACACTAAACATGAATTTGAATATATATGAGACAGCCCCCCCCACCAAAAGGCCTATATTTGTAGTTAATATGGAAGATAGACATTTGGAAAATATCCTTCTTTGAATAAAATCCACAAATTGCTTTAGCAGTCCTCACCAAAAACAAGGTCAACAGAATTTCAAAAGCCTTAATTCTAACATTGATAAATAAGAAAAAGAGACTCAAAGTAGCATTTCTTCATTTCAATGCATACTGAAATGCATTGCTATTTCCCTAAAAAACACCACCAGTACATTAACGACTCACTCTAAGAACCCAAGAACTACTCCTAAAAACTTCTGTTTAACAATTCACAAGAAAATATAAATGTCAATCTTTTACGATACCATAGTCCAAAACAGGTTTTGTCAACAGTTTTAATAAAGAAGTCCCATCTCAATGGTAAAAAAGGGGGCAAAGAAAAATTCAAATTTAATATTTTTTCAAATACAAACCAATTCGTAGAGTTGCAGAATTTTATCAGATATTGATAATGGGGGTCTTAGGACTTAGAACTTTTCACCTTCAGTGAAACGCAAACAATCTCTCTCTCTTGTCTGACCATCCACAAAAGGAAGCCACCTCTCTGGAGAACGCAGGCAGGCTGCCTCAAGTCACTCACATCCCGTGGAATGAACCCACTCCCTGCAGCTGAAAGGGTTTTGGAAACTGACTGGCTGGTTAACAGATGCTTGGCTTAGATTTCCTCCCAAATATGTTTTTAATGCTGATAATGCTTAAATGCAACTGTTCACCACAAGGGAAAGAGTGAGAAGAATGAAAATCTGCTGTTATGTAAAAGAAGGGGAAAACAGCCTCAGGATAACAGCTTAGCTCAAATTTTACAGTGATTTTCACAGACATAAATACATCAGTCCTTCTCAGTCTTTTCACTACCAAGATCCCCCTTTTCTTCATTTATCCCCATTGTGAAGTTCATGATTTAAAAGAATCTCCCTGTCGAACAGCATTTAGCAGATAATAATTGACCCCATTTTTAAAAAGCATTTATCTGTTAGAATAAACCAATGTAAGCACACTATGTCCATAAATGCAAATAAACTTCATGCTTCAATTAGTTTCTAAAGCTGTATTCCAGAAAGTTGTATGATTCCCATTAAATTTTTATTATTATTTGAAAACTTATGAGTTACAGACTAAAGACAAAATTCTGAAAAACAGCAAAACCTAGGTTGCAAAGGAAGAAAAAACAGGCAAAAAGTTTAGCAAAGAACAGTTAAAGAGACAGGGAAATCTTGGGAATGTTCCAGATGAGAAAAATGGGGTGCCCTCAAACAATTTCTAAATTATATATGAACACTTTAAAATCAAGAAAACATTCCTTCTGCTCCTATGTCTGGCTGCTCCCTCCCCAGAAAAGCATCTTTCTTTTAAGGCCAGTCTCCAACTTCATTTAGTCTATTCTAGTGATCAAAAATAAATGCATTCCTTTTAGATCCTATATAGGTCTCTGTCCATTCTTGTTTGTTGAATTTTGTACTTACATTCTGAGTCTCAGTCATTTATGTTCCTGCATTATCCCCTCCATGAAACATGAAGACAGACCATTGTGGAAAGAATGTGTGTTTTTAGATGTGGCTCACACTGATTGGAATTAAGTTCTGTAACTAGGTGACGTTTGGCAAGCTGTTACCACTTCCTGCCTCCAAATCCCCACCTGTAAAGTGGGGCTGCAGCACCTGACAAGGTTAGTGAGGGTCAAACTGGGCAATCAGTTCCCATCCAGTGCTCAGTGAATACAAGTCACGAAGTATACAGGATCTCTCGGGATCAAGGGGTGGGGTGAACATTATTTCACCCATGTTGCTGTGCATGTGCATTTCCTTTCAGTGAAGGCACCAAGGACTCAAATTTTTGGAAACAAAAAAGCTGGCACTGCAGATTTGATTCACCGCATTTAATTCTTACTCTATACATTTCAACTAAGTATAGAAGAAAGAATAACTACATTTTGAAGAACACTTACATAAGCACTGAGAAATTGGGGGTGGGGAGGCAGTCTGTACTGCTAACCAGAATAGGAAATTAGAAAATAATTTTTAGACTTTCTATCAAAAACAAATATTTAAGCATACCATTTATATTCTGAAATTATTCCTGGTATTTTAGTATTTGAATTTTCCAGTGTTTTGAACTCTGTTGGCTATTTATACAAAATGCCGAGGGTATTGCTTTATATCTCAAGTCTTAGTCTATGGCCAATAATTTCAGATTATATGTAACATCGAACCATCCTATATGAAAAATAAATCCAACCAACAAAAGCCTCATCAGCATCACCATTCACTGCAGTGATGCCACAGGTGGGCAACTCCCCTAATCCTACGAAGTACCTGTTTGTATAACTATTTTTCATGAGAAAATTGAGGTTTATGGGGGTTAACTTGCACAGGTGACAAGGCAGCCAGGTGCTTAAGAGGTAGGTTGTTGCCCAGGCTGCAGTGCAGGGGCATGCTTACAGCCACTGCAGCCTTGACCTGCTGGGCTCAGGCGATCCTTCTGCCTCAGCCTTCCAAGGAGCTGGAAGGAACTACAGGCACGCGCTACCGTGACCAGCTAATTTTTTTTTTTTATTTATGGTAGAGACGAGGTCTTACCAAATTGCCTGGGCTGGTCTCGAACCCACGGGCTCAGGCAATCCACTCGCCTCGGCCTCCCAAAATTCCGTGATTACAGGCTGAGCCACCAAGTTCAGCTGTCTTCTATTTATAAAGAACCATCCATTAGGATTCCCCCAATGATTTTAACTTAAAGTACCACTTTATAAATTATTTAAAGAAAAAACGAAAAAGTTACATTAAATAAAAATGATGAACACTAAATCTTTTTAATATGGTCTGGAATTTTATGCATACAGAATATAAAGGGGAAACACACCCCTGCTCCCCTCAGTGTCCCACGCACAGGTTGCAGGAATCACGGCAGGCTCCGCAGGCAAGGCTACATAGGCTGGCTGAGCCCTGGAGACCTGGAACGCTCTGTCACAAAGATGGGACAGCAGATATTTGGCTTTGAGTTTACTTAACACTACATCATGTAGAAGGAAAAGAGCCTATCATCGATGCTATAAATGTTTTAAAGTAGTGAGCAAATTAATGACCAAGTTTAAATCAGCATCAAAGAAAACAGTGAAACGCTTCTTCTCACCACCTAATTACCTTCTTGGTTGTCGAAGGTCCTTCCCAGCATGCAGGAGCCCAGCACCCTATTCCTCCAAAAACACAATCACTGTGCATCTGTCTACTTTTTATTTCTACTAAAATCTGCTACATGCCCACTATTTCAAGAGGACAGACATAAACCCTACTTTCTCATGTGTAAATTTCACCCTTTCACTTCATCTAAACATACAATCACTTTAAACTTCACAAAAAAAATAAAAAGAAAAATGTGTCTTACTTAGCTCTTCCGATGTGCAGGTGGATTAGGGTCAGTCAGGATAAGGGCTATATAACTGCTTGGAGTAACATTTTTAAAGGTAAATTCATCCAACAAATAATAATAATAATGCCAAATATTAGAAGAAAGAAGAAGATTCATTGGGTCATACATTTTACTTCAAAAAGCAGCAACCTCAAATTAAAACCAGGCAAGCAGATTTTGGTTCAGCTTGTAACCCATTTTTCCTTTTAAAATCTAATTATCGAATCTTGATCAATGTAACTGGTCAACTAATTATCTATCAGCCAAAGGATCTACCTGGAGATAGACAAAGTGGCTAAGTTTGGGCATCAGTCAAGTCATTTTAAACACCATGCTAGTCAATAGATTCAGTTCATGATGCAGAGGATTTTATGTCTCATATTCAACTGTGTCCTCATTCACTTCCATCTGTGTCAAGGCTACAACTGTTGCTTTCCACCCAACAACTGCTGGCAGCAGCAGGTGTGTGCATGCTGTGTGTGCACAAATATCTCCAGTGTACCACAAAAGCATGCAGGCACACGTGCCAGGTCATCCTGCCTTCACTAATCCTGATTCTCTAGTGTTCAAAGGCAACATGCAATCCATTTCTTACAAACTCCCTCACCCCACACCCACAACAGCCCCTGTTCCCAGTGGTTCTTCATCACTGTACTGACAACCACATTAAAACAAAGTTGCATCCTGAGCATCCCAAATCCAAAAATACAAAACCCAAAATGCTCCAAAGCCTGAAATATTTTGAGCGCCGGCATGATGCTCAAAGGAAATGCTCACTGGAGCATTTCAGATTTCAGATTTGGGGTGCTCAACCAGGGTAAATATAATGAAAATATTTCAAAATCAGAAAGACTTCTGGATTTCAGATAAGGGATACTAAACCTGTAGTACCAAAGGAAAATTACTCTTGGCTACTCAGAGGGGAAAATAACTAATGCTGACAAGCAGGCAGGTCCCAGTCCTCTCTCAGTGGTTTATAAAGGTGCCCCAGGATATCACATAGTACAACAGGAGAGGTTGAGAAACTTCTCTATGGATACTTCCCTTGGGTTATGAAAACAGGCAAACCCACAGAGACAGAAAGTTGACTGGTAGCAGCCTAGAATGGGAAGGAATGTGGCAATTGGAAGCATAAAAACTAAGGGGCGTTTATGCAGTTTTATCAGTGGAACCACAAGAAGCTTACATCCTTGACCCCAAAACTGTGGCAGCTTTCCCATGAACCATTCCACAAATGCATGCTTGCAGATCAGAATGCATATACATACATGCTAACCCTCATTTGTCTAGAGTATTTCCACTCTGTTTACAATTAAACCAACTACCTACCTAGCAGAACAACTACTGGCCAATATCCCTACTTAAATAGTCCATTACAGTTTTCAGGGCATTTTCTAAAACCTAATAAACTCATCTAATCTCTAAACCCATCCTATAAGATAAACACATTTATTGTCTACACTTCAGAAAATAGCAGATTGAGAGTCAAAGATGATACAAGCAGATTTACTAGAGAAAATACAGCCAGGGAGCAATCATCAAACTTGGATCTTCTAATTCCATATTGTTTACTATACTCAACCCAAAGCCTGAACCTTTAGATCTAATCAATTTTATTTATAGAATTATGTTATGAGTAGACTGTTTTATAAGATGTTTAAAATATATGTTTAAAGTGTCAAAAAATTACGTAAACTAAAACATTTTACAAATGGCAAAATACTTCCTTGATTTCCCTTATACGAATTTTTTTTTTTTTGAGTTGGAGTCTCACTCTGTTGCCCAGGTTGGAGTGCAGTGGCACACTCATGGCCACCCAAGCGTTGACCTGCTGGGCTCCGGCGATCCTTCTGCCTCAGCCTTCCAAGTAACCGGAACTATAGGCCTGCGCTACCAAGTCCGGCTAATTTTTTATTTACTGTAGAGATGAGATCTTGCCAAACTGCCCGGGCAGGTGTTACACCCGTGGGCTCAGGCAATCCACTCACCTCAGCCTCCCAAAGTGTTGGGATTACGGGTTGAGCCACCAAGCCTGGCCACGAATATCTGAATAAGTTATATATATATCTTTGCTTTGGTTTGTTTCTTAAATGCCATTTTTTCTCTTAACTCCTCAAACAGAGTTCTAAATTATTGGAATACAGTCTAAGGCAAAATAGAATCTTTGATATACTTTTTAATAAAATATTGTTTTAAAAGAAAAATAATGCATTTTAACCTAAAACAAAGTATTTTCTTATCAACATTCTGAATTACAGACATTCTTTGAAAGAAATCTGTCTTTGTAGATTAGAACAGAAAATTTTAAAATAGCAGTCATTTCAGAATTTTTTTGGTTTTTTTTTTTGTTTTTTTTTTTGAGTTGGAGTCTCACTCTGTGTCGCCCAGACTGGAGTGCAGTGGCCGCTCCCGGCCACTGCAGCCTCGATCCGCTGGGCTCCGGCGATCCTTCCGCCTCAGCCTTCCAAGTAGCTGGAACTACAGGTACGCACTACCACGCCCGGCTAATTTTTTGATTTATTGTAGAGATGAGGTCTTGCTTGCCCAGGCAGGTCTCGAACCCGCGGGCTCAGGCAATCCACTCACCTCAGCCTCCCAAAGGCGCGGGATTATAGGCTGAGCCACCGAGCCCGGCAATTCCTTCATTTTAATTCATTTCATTTTATGAAGTCCCATCGGAAAAATATACATAATTTATGTATTTATTCTGTTGATGGTCATTTAGGTAGCATTCCACTTTTTAGTATCTCAAACAAAATCCTTCAATAGATATCTATGTATGCATGTGTATACTTATGTACATGTGGGAGCGTTTCTCTTGATTAAATATCCAGGAGTGGTATTATTTGGTCATTATTGTATGCCTAAGCTCAGCTTTGGTAGAAAGTGCCAAATAGCTTTCCAAAGAAGTTGTATCAATTTATATTACCACCAATAATGTACAAAAGTTCCAAGAGGTCAACATCTTCATCAGTACATGGTAATGTCAGTCTCTTTTCATTTTAGCTGCTCTGCTGGGTATGCAATGTTGTGGTTTTAGTTTGAATTTCCCTGATTATGAGTGAGATAGAGCACATTTCATAGTGTTATCATCTGATATGCTTTTTTTTTTTTTCTTTTTTTTTGATCTATTATAGAAATGAGGTCTCGCCAAGTTTCCCAGGCTGGTCTCGAACGCGCAGGCTCAGGCAATCCTCTCACCCCGGCCTCCCAAAGTGCTGGGATTATAGGCGTGAGCCACCAGCCAGCCTGATATGCATTCTTAAAGCAGATATCAACAGGAATAAGAAAGGGGTGAGACAAAGGAAATGGAGGAAAGGTAGTGACTATGGAATGAGGGTGGGAAGTGAATACTGAGGAAAGGAGAGTCTAAGGATACTAAATCAAACTTTCTGCATAGACCAGTTTTTCTGAGGAATAGCCTAAATTATACACAAAGTCAGGAGTGATGAAGCGCAGCAGCTAATGCTGCATCCCTTGAACTCCAACCACAAAAAAACTCCTGGCAGTGACCTAAGGCAGTGACTCTCCTTTCCACAACGGCGGCACCTCAGGCCACTTCCTGGCATCTCTCACCAAGTTAGTTCCTGACTGACTCTCAATGCCCTTGTCTCAAAAATGGCAGCATTAGCTTTTCAGATTCCAGTTAGAAGGCCATATGATGTTAAAAAGCACAGAATGGTAAATGCTCTCTTACCCAGCATCAATCAACAGAGCTTTCTACAGCAGTTTGTATTAGGCAGACTATAATAGCAACTTGGTACTGCCTCACAAACTAATATGCATGTGAATCACTTGGGGAATCTGGCTAAAATGCACTTTCTGATTCAGTAGGTGTGAGGGTAAACCTGAGATTCTACATTTCTAACAAGCTCCCAGATGCTGCTGAACTGAAGACCATACTTTGAGTTTAGAACATGAGCTATGGAGTCAGGCAGAACCGAATTTTAATCCCAGCTCTGCTATCTCAAAGCTGTGAAATGTCTGGCAGGATATTTAATCTCTCTGATCCCTTAATTTCTTCACCTATAAAAATGAGATGAAAAACACGACCTACTTCATAAGGTTGCTGTGGAGGTTAAGTGAAATAATGCACATAAACATGCTTAGCACAGTGAATGGAAAGAGAATTAATAAACGTTAGTTATTATCAATATTCCATGAACTAGCACTCCCACATGTCTACGATTCGCTAAAGACTACAGTTCAGAATAATTATCTGAAAGTACTGCAAGAGTCTAGATTAATCAGAGAGAGACAGATTGAATCACATTTAGTCATATTTTGTTAGGCCTATTTCATTGTATTCTAATTCTTTGAAAATTGATACCTCATCTGTATCAGTCAGGATCTCAGCAGGAAACAGGTGTCACGTTCAAATTAGCATAATTAGCAGAAAGTTGAACAAAAGGATTATCTACAAAGGTATGGGCAGGGTATAGGAAAACCAAGAGGGAGAGATAGTACAGTAACTTGGGGCTATTACCATCTCCATGCACAAAAGGATGAGGGGAGGGAACACATACGATAAAAGAAAAATGTGTCATACAAAGAGTCCTCTTGAGAGAGCAATGACCTTTAGTTAAGGGACAGTAGCAGCCTGAGGCAATCCTACAAGGAGGAAGCCAGGAATAAACACCTTGACCTCAGTTTCTTCCTTCCCTTTGATGTCTTGCCAAGGTTATCCATTGCTCAAAACCTAGGAGAAGTCAAGAAGGGAGAGACTCATTGAGGTAATTCATATAGGTTAGCCTCCTGGGGCACAGAGCAGGGTATAAAAGGGTAAAGAGTGGATCAGGAGGAGTAAGCAGGAGATACCTGGTATATCAGCTATGACACATATAGTTAACCAAAATACATCCCAGCCAGAACACTGTATTCCTCTGATCAAGCCATGAGAAAACAGACTGTTTTGGACAAAGCTAAACTCAACTATTTTATCACTAAATGAGGATCAATGAGGATATTCTAGAATATCTCCCCATTAGACGTCCTATAATCATCTAAAACTCAACACAACTAAAACTGAATTTATCTTCCTCTACCACCATAATTCAACTTTCCCATGTCCATCGATTTTAGCCTTTGGATATGCCGATTTCTTGACCTGCAACACCCCTTCATTTCCTCTCTGCATATTTAAATCTTACTTACACCTTAAAATCCAACTCAAACACTTCTCTCTCCTTCAAGAGGTCTTTCCCCCAACGACTTTAGCCCACAGTGATTTCCCTTGTCCCTGAACCCTCGTTGCCAGTAATTTAGTCACTGCTGTCAGATACTATTTCTGTACATGTATCATCACGCCAACTAGATATTACACTTCTTGAAGACAGAAACTTTCTTAACTTTCTTTTTCTTCTTGTCAATAAAAGTATGTTGAGCCAGGTGCAATGGATCACGATTGTAATCCCAGCACTTTGGGAGGCAGAGGTTAAAGGATTGCCTGAGCTCAGGGGTTCGAGACCAACCTGAGCAATTTGGTGAGACCTCGTCTCTACAATAAGTCAAAAAATTAGCCAGGCATGGTGGTGTGTGCCTATAGTTCCAGCTACTTGGAAAGCTGAGGTGGAAGGATTGCTTGAGCCCAGCAGGGCGAGGCTGCGGTGGTCATGAGTATGCCATTGCACTCCAGCCTTGGTGACAGAGCGAGACTCCTACTAAAAAAAAAAAAGTATCTTGAGATTTATTGCCTATAATAGGTATACAATAAAGAATAAAGATAGGGAAAGAATAGCAGAGGACCAAATTTCTAATCTCATTTTTTCATGGGAGCTCCTCAGAAAAAGCATAGCTCTCTGCCTGGCCTTATGTGGAACTATGCAGGCACAAAGGACAGCTCTGCCTCCCGTGTATCCACTTAGCATTTTAAAAGTATTCTTCTAAATAACTCTTGAGTTAAGTAGAGAATAAAAACAAAAATTACAAACTGCTTAAAAATAATCAGCAGGGAAATCAGAACCCATCAAAACCCATGATATGCAGCTAAAGTGGTACTCATAAGAAAGTTGTAGCATTAAATTCATTTTTTATTTCAATATAATCAAATGTATTTCAACTGATAATATATTAATTATTTCAACTGACCATAAATGCACTAAACAGTCAACTCAAGAATACAGATAAGTTACAAAAAAGCATACCCAAAGAAAGCAGAAGGAAATAATTAATAAGTATTTTTTTAAAACAATGATTCATTTCTCACTGTTCCTACCCCGTACAATTAAAAAAGAATATCTTGATGTAATAACAATCAAGCATAGGAATAGTCTGAAAGTTGGAAAGGACAAGGTGGATTGCCTAGGGACCTTAGGACCTAAAGGACATTACATTGGTGAGCTGCCTGGGATTTTATTTTGCATTCCATACGTTCCTGATGCAGTACTGGAGAAGCCTACAACCAGAAACTGCCAATAGGCCTAGACCCCCCAAAAAAGAAACACAAGAAATGTGTGTTCTCTTTAGTTAAATGACCTGGAAAAGGGTGGCCCAGTAGAACAGAAACTCTTTTGGATAACACACATTCTAGTCAAACATCAAAGGAAAATCTTCCCCTTTCTTGTGGTGTCAGCTGTGCCAGAGACACCTATGTCTGGCTCCACATGGCAGCAGTTAGGTAGGGCAAGTTGGAACCAAATGAAAGTGAACTTCAACTCTACCTCACCAGTAGTGGAAAGGTGGAACAAGACTATGTGAGGTGGTGCTATTAGCACTCCACTTTCCCCACTGGGGTAGTGTCAGTGGGGTCATTCCCACCTGGTAGCAATGAGGTGGTATGAGTCAGCCCTCCAATCTTCATTCCCCTGCCTGGTGGTGTTAGGGGACCCAGCAGGGAGCTGAACTTCCACCCCTCCCCCCCAGTGGCAACAAAACAGGTGAGGCAATACCATGCTTCTCTCCAACCCTAGTGTCAACAAGACCAAGAAGAAGCAGAACTTCCAACCTAACCCAGCAGAAACAAAGTGATATGAGTCAGTACTACACTTTTGCTAGGGTGGTATCAGCAAGGCTGAGTGGAGAGCTAAACTTTCATTTCTGTCCATTGGCAATAAGATCAGGCAAAGTTGTGCTTCAGTTTTGCCAGGGTCAACAGGGTCAGACAGACAACTATAAATCCACCCCAACATAGACCTGTACATCACATTTAAAAAGGGTGACTGCCTGGAAAAAAAAGAAGAAATAGAAAATCACTCATTATACCAAGAACTAGACAAATCTCAACTTGAATGACAAAAGAAAATCCACAGACTCCAACTCTGACCTGACATAGAAATTCACAAGGCTTTTAACGTAATTTTTATAAAAATTAAATAAGCAATTTAAAATATGCTTGAAACAAATGAAAAAAAATCTCAGCAAAGAAATAAGGACATATGGAGCCAGGCTCGGTGGCTCAGCCTGTAATCCCGCGCCTTTGGGAGGCTGAGGTGAATGGATTGCCTGAGCCCGCGGGTTTGAGACCCGCCTGGGCAACTTGGCGAGACCTCATCTCTACAATAAATAAAAAAAAATCAGCCAGGCGTGGTAGCGCACGCCTGTAATTCCGGCTACTCGGAAGGCTGAGGCGGAAGGATCGCCGGAGCCCAGCAGGTCGAGGCTGCGGTGGCCGGGAGCGGCCACTGCACTCCAGTCTGGGTGACAGAGTGAGACTCCAACTCAAAAAAA
>CAUYQG010262034.1:0-10351 GCA_963574415.1 Tarsius wallacei
TCCAGATCACTGGGCTCCTCGGGGTGGGATGGTGGCTCCAAGCATTTGGGGGGCTGCGGGTGTGAGAGGTGCGGGTCGGGCAGCGTGGGGCGGGTCACAGCCTGGTGGGGTGGTCAGGTGGATGGGATGCAGGACGAGGACCAGGATGGGGCTCAGCAATGGCTGCACAGTCCCCCTCCCTGCCTCCCAGCAGTTCATCCTCTTCCTGCAGACTCCCCTCTATCTCCTGGAGTAAATCCCTCCACATTCATTGCCAATCCCATTGAAGTCTGACTCTGCTGCCCTACATGGATCTCCTCATTGCCTTGAACTTTCCACTGTCCCTTCAAGCCTGTGAACTCCCAGAAGGAGCAGCCAGCTTCATTCGCTGAGGGCTTTCTCCCTGGAGCTGGGGTACTGGTTTTATCCTCCTTTCAGTCAGAGGATCAAGGACTGGCCCTGCCACTGAATTGTCAGGTAGCTGGGGCAAGCTTTTTAACTTCCTTGAACCCCACTTTTCCCCTCTGCAGAATGGAAAACAAGCACTGCTGCCCTGTCTACCCAATAGGGCTGTTGAGAGAATTGAGTTAACAGTGAGTAGGCTGTCCAAACCCATAGAATGCACAACACCAAGAGTGAACCCTAACTTAAACTATGATCCTTGGAAAATAATGATGTGTCGATGTAGGGTCATCAGTTGTTATACATGTGCCACTCTACTTGGGGATGATCAGGGAGGCTGTGCACGTGTGGGAGCAGAAAGTATATGGTTAATCTCTGTATCTTCCACTCAGTTTTTCTGTGTCTAAAACTGCTCTCAAAAAATGGTCTTAAAAATTAGTAGATTACAAATAAAGTAAAAGTTAAAAAAAAATAGATGGAGAGGATAATTAGGGGGGTTTACAAAAAAGCAAGAGCTCTATCTGGAATGGCTCATTGCCCTAAAAATAAAATATCTGAAATAAATGGCAGGTGCAGGAATGTTTGTCACCCAGGTCCTTGATCTGTTATCCAAAATGCTGGTGCCAGATGTTTTTGGAATTCAGAAATTTTTCTCTTTTTTTTTTTTTTTTTTTGAGATGGGATCTCACTATGTTGCCTAGGCCGGCATTGAACTCCTGGTCTCAAGCAATCCTCCTGCCTCAGGTTCTCAAGTAGCTGGGACTGCAGGTGCATGCCACTGCACCTGTTTATTTTTAGAAAGCTTACATAGGGCATACATCATAGATAATGTAACCTGTCCCCACCTCTATCAGGGTCAAGACATTACCTCATAATCAGGCACATTAACAGATCTGCAGCAGCAGAAATGCCACACCAAGAGAGGTAAAGAAAAGTCATACAATGCAACATGTCAAGGCAGGGCAGGTTTTGCAGCTAGAAGAGTTCCAATGCCAACGTTATAAGGATGACTTGACTTTCAGAGTATTTTGGATTTCAGAACTATAGCTAAGACCGGTATTAGTCTCTAAACTTCTCAGTCTTTCAGAAATAGTTCATATAATTTTTGAAAGGGCTATAAAAATGAGTAGAGAAAAAATTTGAAATTCATAAAGGATAATGAAAGATATTATTAAAGCCTAGAACCCAGGCAGCAAATTGAAAGAAAGGCCTTGGGGTCCAGGCACCAAGGTGGCCTGGAGAGTTAGTGCTCTGCCTAAGGGGACCCCTGCCAGTGGCCAGGCCAGCTGCCCAAGGTTGCTAAGCTACCACATAAACACAGATCCAGTCTTGCCAGATCTTCTAGTTTGTAAAGAAAAGCTGGAAATTCAGTGCTTCTTGGGAATTTAGTTGACAATGGTTGAATAAAACATATCTGTGGGCCCTGTTTTTAGTCTCTGGTCTGGCAAGATGACCTGAAACAGTTCCTAACAATGGCTTGTTCAGAGAACACTCCAGTTGCAGTGCTAGAAGAGACCTGAGGCATTTGCAAAATTAAGGCATGCAAACCCCTGAAAGTTTGTGTGTTTATGCACATGTGCATTTTGGGGGGATGATAATCAGATCTAAAGCTTTCATCAGATTTTCAAAGGAGTTCATGTGGCTAAAAAGGTTAAGAACTAGCCTGATTTGACTCCCCTCATTCAACAGAGGAAGGGGATGACCCAGACAGGGAGACATCAGGAGCTTGCCTGAGTTGCACAATAAACAATTGGCAGAGCATGGTTGGGCCTCAGGTCCTCCTGTCTTGGCTCCTGTGATTGTGGGCTGAACCAAATAGAGAGAGAAGACTCCCCTCTTCCTTCCTCCCCTTCCCCCAGCCTTCATCAGGCCTTGTTGTTGGCCTAACCTGGATCACTTAGTGGATAGCCTCACCTGTGTGGGAAGCCCGGCCCGGGGCTGGGAGGTCAAAAGAGCTCCCTGGCTTTGCTGAGGTAGCTGGAATAGATTTGGTGTCGGTAGCAGACCTGGAGAGACAAGGGGGAAGACATGGAGTGAGGGGGTGAGAGTTCTGTGAAGGCATCAGGGAGGTCATCTGGGATAGGGGCCTTACCTGGCTGACTCTGCTGGGCCTGCGGCAGCAGGAACTGAGCAGGTGGCTGGAGGTGGTGGCCTGGCACAAGTACCAGCTGCTGGAGCTGGAGTAGCTGCTGTATGTCCTGGCAAGGAGGAGGATGGACAGAAAGATAGCCTGAGTCCTGACCAGGTTCCTCCCTCTGTGTCACCTGAGCTTCGAGGGGCTGAAACCAGGCATTCTCCTGCCTCAGGTTCTCAATCTGGCAATCTGGCACTAGGCAGTGAGGGATGGTCCGCTCGGTCTCTGTATAGCATGCCTGAGCTAAGAGCACCCAGAAGCTTCTCTCAACCATGGGGTACCAGAAAGTCCCAACTGGGCAGTCCCAGGAGGGCTGGGATCCTTTTTTTTTTTTTCTTGATGAAATATTTGCCTTGTCTTACATTCCCACAGAACAAATAGAATTGTTTAGAAATGTAAACCATACCAAATCTTTCCTCCTTTTATTTATTTTTATTTTATTTATTTATTTTTTTGAGTTGGAGTCTCACTCTGTCACCCAGGCTGGAGTGCGGTGGCACGCTCACGGCCACCGCAGCCTCGACCTGCTGGGCTCAGGCAATCCTTCCGCCTCAGCCTTCCAAGTAGCTGGAACTACAGGCGTGCGCTACTACGCCCGGCTAATTTTTTATTTATTGTAGAGATGAGGTCTCACCATGTTGCCCAGGCTGGTCTCGAACCCCTGGGCTCAGGCAATCCTCTCGCCTTGGCCTCCCAAAGTGCTGGGATTACAGGCTGAGCCACCACGCCTGGCCTAAAGATTTCTTACTAAAGCTCAAATACTCCTCAAATACCTATAGTCAGTGTTTCTTACACTTGAGTAGTGTATGGACCTCATTTAAAGAAAAAAAAAAACTGTCAGACAGCTAAGAATAGATCATAATTTAAGAACATTGACTTTAAAAACAACAATTTGTCTATTAAAATTTATTTCTCTTGAAAGTTGACACTGCAAAGATTTTTAACTTAAGACTAATCAAAAATTTTAAGGTCTGTAGGTTAGAAAATAATATTATATCAATGTTAAGTTTCCTGGATTTGATTACTGTACAGTGATTATATAAGAGAATAACCTTGCTTTTGGGAAATAAACATTGGCAGATATAGGGGTAAATATAGGGTGAATTTCAAACATATCAGAGAAAAAGTAATAACATATATGTATGTATATAAATAGAGAATGATAAAACAAATGTAGGCCAGGCTTGGTGGTCAGCCTATAATCCCAGCACTTTGGGAGGCCAAGGCAAGTGGATTGCCTGAGCGCGCGGGTTCGAGACCAGCCCAGGCAGCTTGGAGAGAACTCATCTCTAAAATACATAAAAAATTAGCCAGGCATGGTAGCACACACCTGTAGTTCTGGCTACTTGGAAGGCTGAGGCGGAAGGATTGCTGGAGCCCAGCAGGTTGAAGCTGAAGCTGGGGTGGCCGTGAGTGTGCCACTGCACTCCAGCCTGGACAATGGAGTGAGACTCCAACTCAAAAAAACAAACAAACAAACAAAAAACCAAATGCAAAACAAAGGTTAAATGCACATATTTGGGGAATCTGGGTAAAGGGTATATAGGAAATCTCTGTATTATTTTTGAAACCATTTTGTTAAGTAACTACTTTTTAAACTTAAAGATAATCAAATGTGAAAAACTTTTAAAAATCCTCACAGAATCCCCAACCCTTAAGAATACATGGACTCAGGCCAGGCTTGGTGCCTCAACCTGTAATCCCTGTACTTTGGGAGGCCAAGGCGAGTGGATTGTCTGAGCCCGCAGTTTGAGACCAGCCTGGGCAACTTGGTGAGACCTCGTCTCTACAATAAATCAAAAATTAGCCAGGTGTGCTAGTGTGCGCCTGTAGTTCTGGTTATCTGGAAGGCTGAGGTGAAAGGATTGCCTGAGCCCAGCAGGTCGACGCTGGGGTGGCCATGAGTGTGCCACTGCATTCCAACTTAGGCGACAGAGTGAGACTCCAACTCAAAAAAAAAAAAAACAAACCCTTGGACATCTCAGATAGGATGGAGAAACAATACCTCAAATCTTTTAAAATTCAAATTCTGATAGGCATTAATAAAAATATACTACATAAAAACTAGATCCTATAATGGAGTATGAGATTATAGGGGTAGGGGGATATTGTACAGAGGGAAATCTCAAAGAGATGAGAATTGGTTGATAAAAGGAAGGAAGCCACCAATGATAAACTGAAGAGTATTTCATAACATTGGTTTTAACAGATCCTAGCCCAGAGCTATGCTCAAGTAGATCTCTGAGCTCCCTAGAAGAAAGGTGTACTCTGCCCTAAATAAGATAGACACAGAGAAACACAGGCAGGGAACTCTTCTCAATTACTGGCTAATTATCTTCATTATTAGAAAATAAATAGAATTACACTGCTCCTGCAGCTGGGCCTGCTCTGCCCCACCCCTCATGCCTTATTCCCATTTTAGGTTTCTAAATCCTTGACCTGCTTCCCAGCAAGTACATATAGAAGCATCTATTGTAGAAAAAAAATTGAAACGAATGAGTTAAAGTCATGCATTGTTTTGACATTTATACATTTAAGCACCTATGGTGTAATATATTCAAGAATTAGGCCAGGTGCTGTGTCTTACACCTGTATCCCAGCACTTTGGGAGGCCGAGGCGAGAGGACTGCCAGAGCCCGCGGGTTTGAGACCAGCCTGGGCAACATGGTGAGACCTTGTCTCTACAATAAGTCAAAAAATTAGCTGGGCGTGGTAGCACATACCTATAGTTCCAGCTACTTGGAAGGCTGAGGTGGAAGGATCACCTGAGCCCAGCAGGTCGAGGCTGCAGTGGCCGTGAACAGCATGCCACTGCACTCCAGCTTGGGCAACAGAGTGAGACTCTGGCTCAATAAAAAAAAAAGAAAGAAAGAAATCTGCCTCAGATATTCAATGATACAGAAATGTGCATCAGGCAGAAAGTCTTCAAAATTAAAACTTTTTATCACAAAAGGTCACATTTCCCTAGCTGTCTGCTTGACCTATGATCATACACATTTGCAAACCTCTTCAAAACAAACTGAGTTAATCCTTCCATAGGCTAGAGTTTTGGTAGGGAATAGGTTGTCCTAGCTAAATTGCCAAGAGTGAGCTGGGCTTAGGGCAAATGTGAAAACTGCATCAAAACATATTTCAGAAGCCCACAACCATACTGATGGATTGTTAAATGACATATTTTAGAAAGGTAACAATAAGTACTAGTTCTCATATCCAATCACAAGGCTATTTGCTCAATAATTATTTAAGAATTCATTATTTGAAAGCAGTGCTAGGTCTATAAAGGCAAAATGTCAGTTCATAGTCTCTACTACACCAGGAATTGACATAGAAATATACCAAACAACTATAATACAAGACAACACATAATAATTGCCATAAATGAAAAAGCTGATAAGGAGCTTTCTTTTAATTTTCTCTTCTGGGCTCAACCAATCTCAACTTTTCTGATTCCTCTTTAAGAAAGCACACCTTTAATATTTATTACTATGCTAGCTGGATGCAGTGGCTTATGTCTGTAATTCCCAGCACTTTTTGGGAGGTCGAGATGGGAGAATTACTTGAACCTAGAAGTTCAAGACCAGCCTAGGCAACATAGTTAGACCCCATTTCTAAAAAAATAAAAATAAATTTAAAAAAAATTAGTCAGGTGCGGTGGTATACACCTGTAGTCCCAGCTATTCAAGAGCCTGAGGCAGAAGGATCACCTGAGCCTAGGAGGTAGAAGCTGCAGTAAGTGGTGATCATGCCAGTCTGGGTGACAGAGAAAGACTCTGACTAAAAAAAATAAAAATAAATAAAAAATAAAAAAATTTTGCTTATTACGGTAGCAATTTAATACAGCAAAAAGATCAAACTAGGTCAGTATCCTGTCCCTGCCACTTACTAACTCTGACTTGTACCACTCAATTCCCTTTCTCCTCAGACATCTATTTCACATGTTTCCCTACCCTAAATAGCTTTCATCACAATCTCCATAACCACCCTCAATCGGTGATCCCATTATTTTACTCAGTGTACTGTTCTCTTGCCTTCTTGAAGACTTCCATTTCCTATTTATTCCCGCTCTTTTATCAGCAGGGTGTGTGTGTCTCTTTCTGCTGATTTATTCTCATTAGTCAAGTGGAGGGGGGTGGAGCACGGAGATATATTACTAAACAGCATTTCATAGCCAGTGATCAACTTATTTTCTAGGTTTTCACAGACCACATTCTTCAGTTTTCCTTCCTGCCCTAATTTTATTTCTTCTTAATCTTATTTGTTGGCTCTTCCTACCCTTCCAGCTATCTATATGCTGGAGTGCCCAAAAACTTAGTCCCTTTTTGGCCGCCTTCTTTCCTCCATCTGCGCTATTTCCCTCCTACCTCATCTCATATCATCTTCTCTTCCAGATTCATGGCTTTAAGTACCATCTATGACCACATCTCCAGACTCAACATCTCTCTGAGCTTATCTACTCAATTGCTCAATGAATATCTGTACTACTATTTATCTAAAATAAAACATCGCCGAAATTGAATGATTATCCTCATATACCTAATTCAGTCCTCCTCCAAGTCTTTTCTATGGCAGCAAGTAATACCATCATCTATGCAATTGCTCAGTCCAAAATCTCACATGCCCTTAGTTTTCCTCTCTCTACTTGCAGCCCACGTAATCCAACGAAAGTTCCAGTTTCAAACATATCCTAAATCTGACCACTTAGCTCTTTCTCTTTTGCTACAATACTAGCCCAAATTGTTCATGTTCTCAGGTCACATGTCTCATTGCTTCTACTATTACACCCTAGAATCCATTTTTTTTTTCATAATCACCAGGTAACCTCTCAGATCATGGCACATACCTGCTTACTCTGTCTGAACCTTACCCTCTTTCCACAACCATTTCTCATTTGCCTTCTTTCTGATTCTCAGATATTCCAGGTTAATTTCTGGTTCATGGTCTTTTCACCTGCTGTTCCTTCTTCCTATTCTTCTTCTTTTTTTTTTTTTTGAGTTGGAGTCTCACTCTGTCGCCCAGACTGGAGTTCCGTGGCACATTCCCAGCCACTGCAGCCTTGATCTGCTGGGCTCTGCTGATCCTTCTGCCTCAGCCTTCGAAGCAGCCAGAACTATAGGCGCGCACTACCACGCCTGGCTCATTTTTGATTTATTGTAGAGACGAGGTCTCGCCAAGTTGCCCGGGTGGGTCTCGAACCCGCGAGCTCAGGCAATCCACTCGTCTCGGCCTCCCAAAGTGCTGAGATTACAGGGTGAGCCACTGAGCCCAGCCCCTTCTTCTAAAAATACAATTCCCTCTAGATTTTAAACAGATTGCTCTGTCGCCCAGGCTGGAGTGCAGTGGCACACTCATGGCCACCACAGCCTCGACCTGCTGGGCTTGACCTTTTGCTTCAGCCTTCTAAGCAGCTGGGACTATATGCATGTGCCATCACGCCTGGCTGATTTTTTCGTTTCATTTACTTATGGGTCTCAAACCCCTAAGCTAAGGCAATTCTCTCGCCTCCACCTCCCAAAGTGCTGGGATTACAGGCATGAGCCACTACGCCCGGCCCTGCTCCTTAATAATGACACCTCAAATGTTAGCTCCCCTGAGATTCTCCCACCATTCTAACTTAAAGTACTATATTTTATTCTTAGCATTTACCAATATGAGGGCTGTTTGTTCTATTTTGATGAAATATCATTTCCTTTCATCTCCCACTGCTTTAGGATAGAGATTTGTTTATCTTGTCCACAGCTGCATTTAAGTGCCACAACCACTAGTTGAAACACTGCACTCAATGAGTAACAATACCACCACTTTCCTACCTAGTTAAGCTTGCTTTACACTACTCCTCAGAAGGAATCTCAATAGCTACAGTCGTCTCCTCTAAGTTCAAACCTAGATCAGTCTTGATTTCTAATCACTTTTCGTACTGCACTTCATTCTACCACTTTCCTCCTTCTCTCCCAGTCTCTACAACACAGAACATGCCACACACCCATCTTAATCAACTCAGGGACCATTAAAGTCTTAGTTTCATTTTCTTGACAATTATCAGAATGCCTGCTATGTATTCAGCACTGTTGTGTCTTTTCCTATTCCTTTCCTTACTGTTCCAGATATTTTTACTAAACACCTCAACTCCTACAGCACACACTTTACCATCTGACAATTAATCACATACAGCCTAGACTTCCATTTATTGTGCTTTTCTTCCTAAGTAGAGTTTAAATTACAAAGAGACAAAGGCAATATCTTATCCTTACATAATCTTCCCTGGGCCTAACATTCCCATTCCTATCATAAGTTCTCATTACTTTTTGAATCAAAGAAACTCCTTAACAACAATATCAGGCCTTCTGAGCAGAAGTCACAAAAAACAAACAAAAAAACAGTACCGGGTTTTAGTTTTCTTATTTCAAGCAATTCTTAATGGAAATGAAGGAAATGGCTCAAAACTGACCTGTAGAAAAAGCAAGACATATAGGTCATAAATTTATATTTGTCGGCCGGGCTTGGTGGCTCAGTCTGTAATCCCACTTTGGGAGGCCAAGGCGAGTGGACTGCCTGAACCCATGGGTTCAAGACCCACCCGGGTCACTTGGCAAGACCTCGTCTCTACAATCAATCAAAAATTAGCTGGGCGTGGGAGCGTGCGCCTATAGTTCCAGGTACTTGGAAGGCTGAGGAGGAAGGATCACTGGAGCCCAGCAGGTTGAGGCTGCGGTGGCCGGGAGCGTGCCACTGCACTCCAGTCTGGGTGACAGTGAGACTCCAACTCAAAAAAAAAAAAAAAGAAAAAAAAATTTATATTTGTCACATTCTCATCCAAGAAGTAGGACCCATGAGGACAAGTGAATTAAAACACTGATGGAAAATACATGTGATTTATGTGGACAATAAAGCCATGAATATCACACTGTTTCCAAAGTTCTCAACTAAAGTTTCTAAAGTTTCATGAAACTTTAGCATGATTATGCTAACCCGAACTAGTGTCAGTGAACTTAATAAATGCAAGCACTACTTCTCACGTGTTTAAGTTCACATTTTCAACTAGCATAGTATTTCAAACATACAGAGACTCCTACTGACTCATGAATACCAATTAAATCTAGAAAAAACTTTTTGATAAAAACAGATGTTAAAACTACAACTTTTTCAAGGCAAGAAGCATTATCACTGATATAAATATAGGTTAAAATAGTATCTCTCTCCCCCAATGTCATACCCATCAACTATTCTTATACCCCAATATAGCTGAAAGTTTTCACATGAAATTTCTATGAGTAAAGCTAACTTTTTTTTAAAGAAGAAATCACTTCGTTAACATACAGAGCTGATCTCAAATGTATCATTACAGAATTCCATAGTCAGTGAGAAAAGGATAAGAATATAATCTCAAATGTTAACAATTATATTTATACCTGAAATTTGTTTCTAAATTTGCCTACAAATTACTTTGCAAGAACACTTGAATTGTGTTCTCCTATTAAAAGTATTCTGTTTTTTCCAAAATCCCTAAATTGGGATGTAGGATGATATAATCTTAAGATTTTAGAAGTCAGTGTTAAAGACTATTGTATGCAATTGAATTCACTACTTTTATTCACAATTTTGAATTAATCTTCTAAATTATCCATTTGCTTTCTTCATTAGCAAATGAGGGAGAGGGGACCCCCCCATTACCAAATAAGCTTTAAAAGACAGAGATACAGCCGGGCTCGGTGGCTCAGCCTGTAATCCCGCGCCTTTGGGAGGCTGAGGTGAGTGGATTGCCTGAGCCCGCGGGTTCGAGACTCGCCTGGGCAAGCGAGACCTCATCTCTACAATAAATCAAAAAATTAGCCGGGCGTG
>CAUYQG010262039.1:0-24347 GCA_963574415.1 Tarsius wallacei
GTGACTTGATTTATGGCTGAAGGTGATAACGGTTTTCTTTCTTTTTATTTTTTTAATTTTTAATTTTATTTTAAAGATGAGGGATACAATTCATGTTTAGGTATACAAGTGGTCATCGTACAGGTAAAGCTTGGGCCCCCCCTTTCGTCACCACTTCGCCTGGTTTGAGATTAGGTATCCTTATTGAGGTTATGTGCCCCTCAATCCTCTGGCAGTTTCTGGCTACTTGGAAGGCTGAGGCGGAAGGATCGCCAGAGCCCAGCAGGTCGAGGCTGCGGGGGCCAGGAGCGACCGCTGCACTCCAGTCTGGGCGACGGAGTGAGACTCCGACTCAAAAAAAAAAAAAAAAAAAAAAAAGAAAGAAAGAAAAGTGGGGAAAATTCCTGTCTGAAGGGTCGCAGGGAGAATGACACTCGCTAACTCAGAAGGTGCCAAGCAGGTGCGCGCCCCGCCCACAGGCTCGTTAAGAGGTCGGCATTATTGTCGGTGTGCAGTCACCCCGGCTTCCACCGCAGTCCGCGGGGCAGAGGCGGGGGTGGCAGCGCAGGACCCGGCAGCCCAGACGTCGCCCTCACGGTGGCTTCCCCGAAGGGCCCGGGTCTCAGCTCACCGCAGACCGTCGCCGCGTTAACCTGTCGTCACCCATTAACCGGTCAGACGGGGCGGCCTGAAAACGCCGGCGCCCCTCGCGGGGAGGACCCGGACTGTTGAGCCGGAAAGCGAAATCCAAGGCGTGACCCTGCCCTTCGGCCCCACGCCCCACGCCCCACGCCCGCCGCTCCTTTAAACGGCGCGTCCGTGCCCTCGGGCGACTCGCTGAAGCCCGCGCGGGGTGCTGCGCGTGGGATCGCGGGACGCGCGTGGGATCGCAGGACGCGCGTGGGATCGCAGGACGCGGCAGCGGCCCCGACCCCACCGGCTGGGGACCCGGGCGACCCCGGCCCAGCCCGCAGGCGCGAGCGCCCGGGGAGGGGGGCGGACCCGACGTCCCGGCCGGGGCGCGGGGCGCGGCGCGCGGGGGGCGCGGGGGGCGCGGGGCCATGGGCGCGGCGCGGGCCCTGGGCGCCTTCACGGCCTGGGACTACGTGGTGTTCGCCGCCATGCTGCTGGTCTCGGCCGCCGTGGGCGTCTACTACGCGTTCGCGGGCGGCGGCCAGAAGACCTCGGGCGACTTCCTGACCGGCGGCCGCAGCCTGGGCGCCGTGCCCGTGGCGCTGTCCCTCACCGCCAGCTTCATGTCGGCCGTCAGCGTCCTGGGCACGCCCGCCGAGGTCTACCACTTCGGGGCGGTCTTCAGCATCTTCGGCCTCACCTTCGTCCTGATGGTGGTCGCCAGCGCGGAGGTCTTCTTGCCGGTGTTCTACAAGCTGGGCATCACCAGCACCTACGAGGTGAGGCCGGGCGGGGAGGGCTGCGGGCCTCGGGGCGTGTTCTTGGGGCGGACTGTCGCGGCCACGGGACGCCTCTTTCTGTCCAGGCTCGCGCCCTCCTCTCCCCTCCCCTCCTTTTGGGCGGAGGGGTCCTGTGAGGGCGGGAAAAAGTCTCGGGACTCGCTCTCCCCGCGCTCAGGGACAGAAGGGGCTTCCCAAGTCAGCGGAGCGACTGCCCTAGTGCTGGCCAAGTTCCCGTCTGCCTTTAACATCCTTGGTGCCCTGTCAAGGCGGGAGGTTTTAAGCCTTCTACTTTGCGAAAGGGTTGGTCATTCAAGGGTCAGCGACTCCTTCCTGAAAGGCATCCCCTTGTTCCAGGTCCCCAGCGCCATTGCTTTTCCAGGACGGTCGGTGAGGAATTCGCACCACCCTCCCTTCCCTCCGCACGCCCCTTCTAGGGGCGGGCGCCCCGGTCACGTGCTAGGTCTCTGGCTTTGAGACAAGACTCTGTTGCTTTCTAGGTGGGTGTCCTGGGGCCACTCTCTGCCTGTTTCCTCGTCTCAAAGAGAAAGTAATACATTCTGGGGCAATGAACAGTCAGGACATTGCCTCTTCCCCCATCTGGCTTCTTTCTCATCCTCCCCGGGAGCATGCCCTCTCTCCATGCTGCTCTCTGCGGGACATGGGCATATTCCTGTCATAAGTCATGGCGTTATGGAAAGACAGTTTAGTCGGCACTCTTAATCGGTGTGGCTGCAAACACTGTATAGGAAGTTGAATGATTGACTTGCTTGATTACAAAACTGCTTGATGCGCTGTCCAGGGGCTCATCCTTTCCTCATCACCGACCTCCTGCCATAGGTGACCTCTTGTATGTGCAATAAACCAATGGCTCTCCCCGCTGGACCTCCGGGTGGCTTCTCTGGAATAGGTAACCATTACAGGCACACCCTCTCGGATGTGGGTGACTGCGTCGCAACCACCCACCTCGACCCGTTGCTGGGAGGATTAAATGAGATGATGCCAGTGTGGCGCTTAGAACAGTGCCTGGCATAGAATGAGTGATGGGTAAACGTTGGCCACAGTCATTGTGGTGGTGCTGGTAGTGTTGGCGGGTATCTGGGTGGCAAAGTTCTCAAAGAGCCCTGCCTTCTCTGTGGAAAGGTAATTAAGGAAACTGTATTTCATCTCTTGCACAGGTCTCCTGGTTATAGGTTTTCTAAGGTGTCTGCAGGAAAGGGCTTTGCAAAGATGATTATTGTTTTGGTTTAGTTTAAAGAGCTGCTGAGGGAGAGCGTGTGGGGAAGATAAGGGCCCAGGCCAGTGCCCTTGGTGGGATCCTTCCCAGACACTGATCCATGAGCCCCTGGGACAAGCCGCAAGTTTCTTTTCTAATCAGGCTCCAATCCAGGGCCTCCGGAAGGTGGCTTCCTAGTGGGGCTGGTTCAACTGGTGCTGGGGACATAGCCCGAGTGGAAAAACAAGTGTTGGTGACAAACTCTGCCTGGGCTATAGTGTCTTCCACGGTGAGGCACCCCTCGGGTGGCGTGGTCTTCCACTCCCTTTGGTCACTGTGTTTGGGAGAGCTCAGATGACACCCCAGAAGAGAGCAGGATGGAATTTCTGTTATGCTCAGAGGTGGCAGACTGGTTGCCCTAGGCCAAATGCAGTACTCAGTCATTTTTTTTAATGCTTATAGTGAGGGGAAGTCAAATATAGAGGGTTCCAAAAAAAAAAATGTATACACATTTTATTTATAATGTTTGCTCAAAAAATGGCATTAATCAAATAAGTGCTAGCATCACCCTACGACAGGCGGGATAGTCAAAGAAAATGGCAGAAGCATGGTTGAGCAAATGTCATTCTACCCATTGCTGCCATAATTGAAATCAACTTTGGAAAGTAATAAATACATAGATACCCTCTCTCAAAATGTGTATACATTTTTGGCACCCACGGTATAATTCCAGATTCAAATTTCTTTTGAAAGCTCAAAAGACTGGTGACACTGGGCTCACGTTCCCTGCAGCCACAGGAGCTCTGGTGACACTTAGTCCATGTTCCCTGTGGCCATAGGAGCTCTTGTGATGTGGGACCTACATTCCCTGTGGCCACAGGAGCTGTGGTTCACAGCCGTCTATCATATTGGAATCTTGTCATTGCTTTTGGATGGCAACTTTCTTATGGTGGAGAAATTTTTATCTACCTTTATGTCTTTATGAAAACTCTGAAAGGGAAGATGTGCGGGGTGAAGGGAGTTCTTGTTTCCAAGGAGATTTGTGAGAACATACTTCTTAGTGGATGTGGGGAATATTCCAGCATGTTATTATATGAACACCTGGCCAATGTCCACACGTGTGTTACCTGATGGGACCTGCAAGCAGCTGAGTCTGTGAGCTCTGATCTGTGCTTAACCAACTCCAGAACTTGGAAAGGGTTGAAGAATCTGGCAAGAGGACTTCAGTCTCCACAGATGAATGCTGCTCTCATAATCACTGACCCGCATCTCTTCGAGGTTGCAATACTAGCTCAACCAGAAACAAAATTCCCACATGTTCACAGCGGCGCTGGCCAGTTGAGCAAGGGTTCCAGCGGAAGATGGCAAAAGCTGGTGCTCACTGGATGCTTCGTACATGCTGGGCACTGGCTGCATCGTTTACGTGCAGTCATTCTGCATCTCAGCACTCGGAACCGTCCTTACGAGGGAGGTGCTGCCGGGGCCCATTTTATAGACAAAGAGACTCAAGAGCAAGTTAAGCTGAGAGAGTGAAGCAGGGTAGACACACGCCTAGCAGCATAGACTGCTTCTGAAGGCTCCAGCGAGACTGTTTCAGCCCCAAGCAGGACTTGTAGCAGTGCAGACAGGACAAGGGAAGAATAAGACCACATGGAGCTGTGGCCCCACTGCAGTGTCCACCACTGGAAGGCCCCGACAGTCCCTGACAGGAAAGTTAGGAGGTGTGCTAAACCCTGCTACCTGGTCACGGCACAGGCTTTCTTTGGGAATATTTTGTTATTTTATGCTGAGAGCCAGAGCCACTTACACAGAACGTGCGGCACAGCCCTGAGTGATAGGTAGTACCCTGGCGTCTTAACCAAGTATGAAATCCTCCCCATTTATATTTTTCTAGCTAAAACTGACTGTTTACAAGCATTTTTTTCTATCGTTTGTCCCTTCAAAAGGTAGGCCTGACAGGTGTTTAGCAGCTTCCAGATCCACAGACTGGCAAGAAGGATAATGCAGGAAACCAGTGTGATTCATCACTTCTTCGGGATCTTTCTGGACTCAGCTAAATTTGCATTTTAACTGAGTTGCTCATGCCCTGTTTTGCAGTTTATTTTACTTAAAGTTTTCCCATCAACAGAAGTCTTCATATCGCTCAGCTATTTGGGGTTCTGAGGAATGTGAGAGATCTTGGTTGACTATAGGCATCCATTGCTATTCTGTAGTCTTGGCTGGAAATCCTAAAGCTGTTCTGTAAGCCTACTGCAGTGACGTGGGCTGCTGGTTAGTTCTCCAGACATTTCTTCAGTAGCCTAGTAACTGATAGCTGAGATAGTGATAGTCTTCTTGGTTCTGCCTTGAGTTGGGGCGTGTGTGAGCTTAAACTGTACGTTTTCCTGAATCAGTTGATCTAGGGGAAAATTCTCTCTTTCTCTCTCTCTCTCTCTCCACATATATTTTAAAGTTATTTGGTTCAATTTGCTACATGCTACATTCTTACCATGCTTAGCAACTCAGTTCACATTTTTCTGTTAAGTTTTCTTTATTCTCCAACAATTTGGACACACATATGTATCTAGTAAAGGTAAAGACTTCTCAGGGCGGGCGCGGTGGCTCAGCCTGTAAATCCCAGCACTTTGGGAGGCCGAGGTGAGTAGATTGCCTGAGCCCGCGGGTTTGAGACCCACCTGGGCAACTTGGTGAGACCTCATCTCTACAACAAATCAAAAATTAGCCAGGCGTGGTAGCGCGCCTGTAGTTCCAGCTACTTGGAAGGCTGAGGCGAAAGGATCGCTGGAGCCCAGCAGGTCGAGGCTGCGGTGGCTGGGAGCGGCCACTGCACTCTAGTCTGGGTGACAGAGTGAGACTCCAACTCAAAAAAAAAAAAAAAGACTTCTCTGTCTATTCATGTCCATTCATGTATTTAGTGGTGTATAGAGAGTTAGTTAAAGAACACTGAATAAATAGCACTGCCCTGTTTCCAGGCTTCACAAACTTCTCCAGACTTCTAAAAAATTTTCCAAAATATACTTTAATGATTTTGACACGTGTACTTCAAGGAGATTCATGTTTTTCAGGGCCTATGGATTTGGATAGTATTAGCTTCCTAATGTCTTACTTTTGAATGAACTGTTTATGTCTCCCCATCCATTTATATTATCGGATAGTCTCTAAAACTCTATAGTGTAAGAAGGAAAAGAATGATTATAATGCTTCTCATTTTGGAGAGAAGGAGCCTGAGATTTGGAGAATAATTTCCTTAAGTTCATAGAGTCAGGGTGGGACTGGGCCAAGAGCTGGAGCTCTTCCTCCAGTGTGTTACACTGCGTGGTGTATTTGCACTGGAGGTGATTTTTTGAGATCGTGCTCTGTGTCAGTCTTGTCCACTTATTGAGTCTTAAACACATGGCCAGACTGTTTACTCACATATGTGGATTAATGTGGTTATATGCAGAGATTTTGGCATCAGAGGTTTTAAATCCATGTTGTGGCCCTGCAGTCTGCAAGGCTGGACTTTTGGTGTTCTCTCTGAGTTCTGGTGTCCTCTTGTCTAATATGGACTTGCACAGTGCTGCACACATGATAGCTGAGATTTTGGAGCAAAACTACTGGATGTCCTTTCCCCTGATAATTATCTAATGCCAGTTTTTCCTTCCTCTTTTTTTACGCTGTATAAAAAGAACTACTGCCCATATTTAACATAGGACTGGAAGCCCTAGTCAGAACAAGCAGGCAGGAGAAAGAAATTAAAGGTATTCAGACAGGAAAAGACTCTTCATTACATCACTCATTACAGGTGATGTAATTCTATACTTAGAAAACCCTGTCAAAAAAACCCTTGCACTGATAAATGACTTTGGTAGAGTCTCAGGATACAAAATCGGTGCATAAAAATCAGTTGCATTTATATACACCAACAACAAGCAGGCTGAGAACCAAATCAAAAACACAATCCCATTCACAATAGCTTAAAAAAATTCCTTGGTATTAATCCAACCAAAGACGTGAAAGATCATTACAATGAGAACTACATAATATTGTTCAAACAAATCAAAGATGATCCAAACAAATGGAAGACATCTCACGCTCATGGAATGGAAGAATCAATAATATCAAGTTGTTCATTCTACCCACAGTAATCTACAGATTCAATGCAATCCCTATCAAACCACCATGCAATATTTTTCACAGGCCTAGAAAAAATAATACTTAAATTTATATGGAAGCCAAAAAGAGCCTGAATAGCTAAAGCAATCCTCAGTAAAAAGAACAAAGCTGGTATCACCACACTCCCAGACTTCAAACTTTACTACAAGGCTACAGTAACAAAGACACCATGGTACTGATACAAAAATAGACACATAGACCAATGGAACAGGATAGAGAACCTAGAAATGCAATCACAGATCTTCAACAACTCATCTGTGAGAAAGCCAACAAAAACCAACTGTGGTGAAAGGAAACCTTATTTGACAAATGGTGGTGGGAAAACTGACTAATCACATGCAGAAGAATGAAACTGGACCTCACCTATAACCATATATAAAAACTAACTCAAAATGGATCAAAGACTTAAACATGAAACCTCAAATTATGACAACCTTAGAAGAAAATTTAGGGAACACCCTCCTGGACATTGGACAAGGCAGTGCATTCACAACCAAATCCTCAAAAGCAAATGTGACAAAACCCAAAATTGACAGGTAGGACTTTATCAAACTAAAAAGTTTTGCACAGCAAAATAAGCCATTAAAAGAGTAAAGACACAACCTGCAGAATGGGTAAAAATATTTGTGAGCTATGCATTCAACAAGGCCTAATATCGAGGATCTATAAGGAATTCAAACAAATTGACGGGAAAAAAACCCCCAAAATTAAAAAAAAAAACCATTAAAAAGCGAGCTAAGGACTTGAACAGACACTTCTCAAAGGAAGATGTTTAAGCAGTCAACAGATATATGAAAAAATACTTAGCCTCACTACTCATCAGAGAAATGCAAATCAAAACTACAGTGAGATACCATCTCACACTGATTAGGATGGTTATCATTCAAAAGTAAAAAACGACAGGTGTCGGTGAAGATGCAGAGAAAAGGAAAGGCTTCTACACTGTTGGTGGGAATTGGAAGCTAGTTCAGTCTTTGTGGAAAACAATATGGCATTTTCTCAAAGAACTAAAAATAGAGCTACCGTTCAACCCAACAATCCCACTTCTGGGAATATACCCAGAGGAACATAAACCACTCTACCAAAAAAGATGTCTGCGTGCGTATGTTCATTGCAACACTATTTGCATTAGCAAAAACATGGAACCAACAAAGATGCTCATCAAAGGTGGACTGGATACAGAAAATGTGACACACATACATGATGGAATACTACACAGCCATAAAGAAAAACAAAATCATGTCCTTTGCAGCAACATGGATGCAGCTGGAGACCATCATCCTAAGTGAACTATCACAGAAACAAAAACTAAATAGCACAAGTTCTCACTCATATATGGGCACTAAATATTGGGCACACGGGTACAGGACAGGAGCAACAGATACTGGGCACTGTTAAAGGAGGGAGGAAGGGAAGAGGTACAAGGGACTCAAAATCACCCAATGGGTACCATCCCTACTACTTGTGGGGATGGGGATTAGGGGGGTGTTGGAATCCCAACCTTGCCTTCACACAATCTACTTATGTAGCAAATCCTCACCTGTGCCCCATGATTCTAAAATAAAACGAGAGAGAGAGAGAGAGAGAGAGAGAGAGAGAGAGAGAGAGAGAGAGAGAGAGAGAGAAAGGCAGGACCCTATTTATTTCTGGCCCCCCAAACCTATGGAAGAAGACTACTGTCAGCTTTACACTTTTTAGTAATTATATTCAAGTTAAAGAATGTCTTAACCCCCAGCTCTGAAATACTATGATTCTAACTCTGTAATAATATATCTATATGATATATTGTATATTATAGGAGACAAGCAGACCATATTATATTATACATCAGATATCCAGGGGAGTAAGAGAAATTGGCAGGGTCATTGGCAGTTTGAGCAGAAACTGACTTGGGTGATTTAAGTGAAAAACATCAAAAATGGTCGGAAGAACATGGGGGTGCCTCATGGAGCAGAGTGAAAAGCTGAGTAAGCAGATTTTGGAAGGGATAGAAGCCAGGGCAGCCTCCCCGGGGCAGCCTTCCCAGGGTAGCCTTCCCAAGTCAGCCTCCACAGGCTGCTCTGTCAGTATCTGTCTGTCTCAATCATTTTCACCTTTGTATCTTGCCTCCAAGATTCAAATATACCTATGGGAAAGAGAAGCTGATTGACTGAGCTGGGGTCACATGACTTCCTCTTGGTCAAAAGGAGCAGGGCACCTTGACTGACAATTCCATTCCAACTGCCTGCAGTCAGAAAGGGATGACCCTCAAGCGAGTCAAGGGAGATATATGGATTAGGTACCAAGAGAAAGGGAAGAGTGACAGAGTGCTCACTCAAGAAATACAGAACTTAGTTCCATTTATGTGATATTCTGGGAAAAGCCAAACTAGGAATAGAGACCAGAATAGTGGTTGCTAGGGTTTAGGGTGGGACGAGGACTTGACCACGAAAGGGAAACACGAGGGGGTTCTCTGGGGCGATGGAATTTTTTGTGCCCTGATTGTGATGGGTTCACATGTGTGTTAAACCCCATCAAACTGTTCTCTAAAACGAGTCAATTTTGCCGTATGTGACTACACGTAATGGTAAAATTAAGATACAAATTCATTATGAAGTTGTTTTAAATTTCTAACCCCTTATGCCAGTTTTTCTTAAGCTGCTGATCTTTAAAAAAATCCAGAGGATTCACATAATGACTTTTTTTTTTTTTTTGCAACAGTACTTAGAACTTCGATTTAATAAGTACGTTCGTCTCTGTGGAACAGTCCTCTTCATTGTTCAAACAGTAAGTAGCTCTCCATTAATTTATTTTATTATTTGTCATCTAAAAGGTTTTAAACTGTAGCATCTGAGTTAAACTTGCCTGGGAAACACATGAGAGATACAAAAGAGATGTTGGAAATAAGAGGAAGCAAAAAAAAAAAAAAAATCACTTGTTCACAACACAGAATTAAAAGTTAAGACCACTAAGCAGTGGTTCAGTAAAAGCTTTGCTTCCTGGGAAAACAGAATCTTTAAGTGAATGTTAAGTTTGACTGCTCAAGCAACTTCAGGAAAATATACTTTCCCCTTATCCCACCTCCTCCAAGGTAACAGTAGGGGCATTACCAGATGACGCAGATATTTGAGGGAGCTATTATAGCTAATAGTAGGAATTCTAATAAAAGGAAAACATGTTGCATGTTTCACAGTGTTTTTGCAACATGTTGAGTAATCAACATGAAAAATTAACTGACGTAGGAAGGCATTAGGAAATAATTTTCTGTTTGAAAACGTACTTTAAAAATCAGTGCTCCTTTAAAAATTGAACTATAATGCCCAACTGAAGCAGATACTCAGAGTGTAAAACAACAGAATCATAAGTTCTAGAGGAGTCTTTAAAGCCAAATACTTAATCTAGTAATTCAAGAATATGCACATACAGATTTGCTGCTTGACACAAAGGGAGGGCAAGGATTTGCCAAGTGGCCAGTGACAGAGAATGGTAATGGCCACCGCATGTCATTTTTATAGATCTTCCTCTCGGCAGTTAAGCACATCAGAGCTGGGTTTGGTAATGGAGGTTGAAGAAGGGGTTTTTATTCTCATTTCTAATTACAATTCCATTTCGCTAATCAAGAGCTACTTAAGAGCTATTGGCTGCAGCAAGCCTTTGTAAATTATTTAACTCAACTCCATTTTATATCTTTTTAAATCACACAACTTAGATTTCATCGGTCTGTAACAATCGCAGTATAAAGGGAAGTGGCCCTTTAGGGTCTGGTAGAGATTCTGCCGGAGCTGAGCCTGGTGGCCTGTATTTGTCTGCTGTTCAGACTCTCTTTGTATCTTTGTCAGAAATGCCAGCAGGAATGAGAAATAGAACAAGTGTTAGGAAGGTGGCCTGCAGTCATGCTTTTAAATATTCAACATGGACAGAATAATGACTGGAAAGCTAGCTCATTTTTTCAAAAAGAGGGGAGCTGTAGCATCTCCCAAAAGAAAGACTTCTACAGCTCTGCCCATGTAATGTAATCACACATTCAAATACTACTTAATATGTTCTTATTTTCATACTATGGTTTACAGAATAATCATGGAATTAACTTCTATGTGATGTATTTGAAAGATCAGATGCAATGAAAACAGTATTTTGAGAAAAAGGCCATATCTCACTCTTACACCCCAGATCAATTAATATTTGTTGACTGTATAAATGAAAATAAGAAATGAAATTTAAAAGGTAGAATACAGTTTTTGTTTGCTTTCAGAATTTTTTAAAGTGCAAATTTATGCTTTTGTTTAATTAATGAACATGTGAGCTTCTAAAAACCAGTTTTTAAAAATTTTTTACTGTTTTGTCAATTAATTATGCAGTGATTAACAATAGTTCAAATAAGATTTGAACTATTGATTCATATATGATTGAGGGGTCATCCTCTCTTAAATTAATACTTTCTTTTTTCCTAATTGTTTTAGATCTAAGAAAATTTTTTTCAAGCTAGAGTTGGTAGATCAGTGACCATCCGCATTAAGCATCACATAGAAAGTCCCTATTTTTACATAAAGTTAGTCACACAAAAAAGTTTGTAATCTAGGACTACACCACAAACAGAAAAGAAGAATCAACTTTACTTAAATAACATTTTTCAAGTTAAAATTAAATTTTATTAAGTTTATTATCACGGCTGTTTTAATTCAGAATTGAAGTTGCAGGAAAAAATTAGTATTTTTTAAAAACTTATGCACATAATTCGTGAATTTTATAACTCATATAATACATTTGACTTTCTTTCCTCCCCTAGGTTCTGTATACCGGAATTGTTATTTATGCCCCTGCCCTGGCTTTGAATCAAGGTACATTTTAGAGTTGCCAATTAGGTAACTCACATTCTGGGGTTCACTTTCAATAGGCCTTCTTTTCTCCTTGGGTGGTGGGAAGAAGAGGAACGCCAGGGGGTGGGTGGGCTCAGTGTCTGTGCTGGCCGCTTTGGGTTTCCGGTCAGTGAGTTCCAAAGTGTTCTAGAGCAGCAGGAGAGCAGACCCCATGGGGACTTCTCTGGGATGTGCCCACTAGAAGTTCTTGGTTCCTCCAGGATGCACGCCCCCCTACATTTGATCCATGAATGACGGCGCTCCTTCTTTTGTGTCTTAACCTAGAGTCCATCTCCAGGGGCTTCCCCTATGATTCCAGTCAGGTCCCTTATAAAATCAGATGGGAAGAAAAGCTTTTCTTCTCTCCATGTCTAGTATGGCCCCAAATGGACAAGAAAGGGAGCTGTGTGGTTGGTAATATCAGATGAATCCTGGAGACAAAAAGACATGGCTGGAGTGTCCTTACACATACATTTATGAAGACAGTGCTGATCAGCACGTTACCTATACTTTCTAGATTTGGGCAGATAAAAGCAGCGAGGCTGGGATTGTTGATTGATGCAAAGTTTCATGGTCGTCATATCTCCAAGAGGCTTTGGGGAAACCCCATGCGTATCCTCTGAATTCTTATCAATTGAAAGTGAGCTTGTCTCTAAAACTTCCCTGTAAAATGGACAAGTAGACTCTGTGATTGGAAGAATGTGGTGCAATTCCTGGAGTTAATATAATATGGAGAAAAACCTGCTAACTCTATACTCTCATTTCTTGATTTTATGATAGACGTCATAGTAATTATCGCCTAAGTTTATGAAGTACAACAGTTATCATTACTAAGATATAATTCCATTACAGAATGTGCTCCTGAACTCTGAGTGTGGGGTATGCTCCATGTCAGTATTACCAGCATAAAAATGGATCAATTTCTATGTCAAGAACTGAGTTATAAACTTCATAAGTCACCTATTGTCTTTGAGTGTAATTAAAGATGTTACGGTTTGAAAGTGCAGTTCTGGAACTAACCAGAGCACTGACTTCACTCTGTGAAAAAAATCAAGGATTCTTTCTTATCAAGCAAGTCACTCCCTGGGAGTAAATTAGGACCAGAGAGACTGCATTAGAATGGCTAGAGCGTTCATTGTGTGTTTTACTGTGACCAATGCAGAAGGCACATAGTGCTTGGTGTGCAACAGATGCCCAATAGAAACTAGTTTAGCTGAATCGGAACTTAACATTCTCTGGTACAATCTTTTCTTAATTATTATTATGGAAAACCCCAAATGAATACTAAAATAGAGAGAATAGGACCTTGAACTCTAATGGACTCATTACCCTACATTATCATTTATCAACTCATGGTCAATTTTAGCTCTCTCTTCATCCCCGGCTAGATTATTTTGCTATAACTCTATGATGGTACATCATTTCGTCTATATTTCAGTGTGTCTTTTGAAAATAAGGACCTGTTTTTTAAAGACACAATCCTACCATTATATCTTAAACATTACTATTATTGTCTTAATTTCATATCAAGGCAGTGTTCACACTTCCCTGATTTTTTTCAGTGTTTGTTAGAATCAAGATCTAAATAAGTTTATGTAATTGCATTTAATTGATGTCTCTTAAGTTTTTCTTTCTTGCTTTTTAAAATGGAAAACCAGATTTTATTGAGATATAGCACATATACAATAAAATGCACAGAACTTAAGTGTACAGTTGGGGTGAGTTTTAATAATTGTGTGTGCTCATGTAACTACCACCCAACTCAATTATAGACTGTTTTCATCATCCAATCCCAGAAAATGTTTTTGTGCCTCTTTCTAATAAGCCCCCTACGGCCCCCAAGCAACTACTTTCTGATTTTTACTGCCATAAATCAGTTTTCCCCGTTCTTAGATTTTATGCAAGTAGAATAATATAGAACCTTTCTGCATCTGTTTTCTTTTGCTCAACAAAATATTTGTGAGATTCGTTCATGTGGCCGCATTCATGCTGTACCAGTCGTTCAATTCTTTTAATTGCCATGCGTGCTTTATTGTATGCTCCTGCCAAAATTTGTTTAGCCATCCTTTTGTTGATGAACATTGGCTTGTTTCCAATTTTAGGCTATTGTGAATTAAGGACATTCTTGTACAGGTTTTGTGGGGGTTTTTTTTTCTTATTAACACCTGTTTTTTATTTCTGTTGGAAATGAAATACATGGAGGTAACATTAGCATACATCTATTCTGACCCAGCTCAGGCTAGGTATATGCACAGAATTTAAGAGAGATTACCAAATAGCTTTTCCAAGTGGTTGTACTATTTAACAGGCCCACTTGGCAATATATGAGAATTCCTGTCATTCCACATCTTCGCCAACAATTTTCTATTATTCTTTTTGATTACAGCTAGTCTAGTGGGTATTGTCTATTGTGGTTTTTTTTTTTTTTTTTTTTAATTGAAGTCGCACTCTGTTACCCAGACTGGAGTGCAGTGACACGCTCCTGACCACCGCAGCCTCGATCTGCTGGGCTCCAGTGATCCTTCCGCCTCAGCCTTCCAAGTAGCCAGAACTACAGGCGTGTGCTACCATGCCTGGCTAATTTTTTTTTTTTTTAATTTATTGTAGAGAAGAGTTCTCACCAAGTTGCCTGGGTGGGTCTCGAACTTTCAACCTCAGGCAATCCATTCGCCTCGGCCTCCCAAAGTGCTGGGATGACAGGTTGAGCCATGAGTCTGGGCTATTGTGGTTTTAATTTGCATTTTCCTGATGCCTAATGAGGTTGAACTGATTGACTCAATAATATTCAATCAAATGAATTTAAAGATACAAATAGCTCAATAAGAAGTGGGCAAAAGACTTGAATAGACTCTTTACAAAAGCAAATAGTCTTCCAATACATTACACCATATATCTGTCCATTTACCTAGGCCTTCTAAAATTTCCCTTGGTAATGCTTTCCAGCTTACTGGAAATATATGTAACATTTTTCAGGTGTTACACATATTTCTTAGATTTATTCCTAGATAATTGATATTTTCTATACTATTGCAAGTGGCATTGTTTTGTAATATCATTTGCCAATAATTCTTTACAAGTATATACAAATACAGTTGATATTTATATGTTGATCTTCTGTCCTGTGAACTTCCAAAATTTACTTAGTAATTCATGGTCTTTTGAGATCCCTTAGGAATTCCACGTTTTTTATAAATAGAGACAATTTTCTTTCTTTTCTAATCATCATGGCTTTCATTCTCTTTCTTGTCGTCCCACACTGCTAATGTGGGAAATTACATTGGTTGACTTCTGAATGTTAGACTAATTTTACATTCTTGGGATAAACACTGCTTGGTTGCAATGTATTATTTTTTGTGTGTGACTGGATTTGATTTGCTGTAATTTTGCCAAGGATTTTTACAGTTCATGAGGAATACTGTTTTGAAGTTTTCTTTTCCTGTAATGTGCTTGTCAGATTTGTGTATCTCCTGTATTGACTTCATAAATGAGTTGGGTCATGTTTCTTTATCTATTTTCCCAAAGAGTTTACATAAAATTGTGTATTTCTTTCTTTAATGCTTGACAGAATTCACAATGAAGGCATCTAGCCTGCCATTTGTTTTTGTCTAAAGCTATTCGTTCAAGGATTTAATTTCTTTAATAAAGACAGTGTTATTCATATTTTCTAATTCTTGAGTCAGTTTTGGTGAATTTTGTTTTTCAGGGAATGTTTCCATGTACGCTAACATGAAATTCAGAATAGCAATTCCAAACCATAACAAGTAATATGATGACCAAAAACAGTTAATTTTTTTTCTTTGCAGAGTTTTTTTCTTAGAGTATATCTTAGCAGAGATATATGTTACATTATTGTGTTTTAAAACCCCGTGACATATTTTTCTCTGTTGGTAATGTCACAAACTTAATATATGATTAGGTTCAGTTTATTTTATTTTGCTTTTAAATTTGAAGAGGTTATTTTTCTAATTTAATTTTTATAATTTTATAGAATATTTCTGTGGCTCCAAAGGCAAATCTATAAATCAAAATATATTTAGAAAAATCTAACTTACATCCCTGCCTCCTCTATCCTGCTTCCTCTTTCTCCCACAGCAACTCCTTTTTTCTGTTTGTTATTTGTCCTTTTATTTTAAACAATATAATATGCCCTTCCTCTTCAGACAAATAGTAGCAAATTCTAGACTCTTCTCCATCTAGGTCTCATCCTAGCGACACGTATGTTAGTAACGTGTCTTTCAAGGACTGGTGAATAGTGTGTTTATCTGACCTGCGTCTAATGGGGAGAGAGATGGAAAATACCCTTAGACTTTGTTCAGTCTGACCAGCTACCTCACAGTAGGAAGCAGTTTCTTCGCTGAGTTACAATAGAAATACTCTTCCGTCTGTTTAATCTAGCCAACGTTGGATCTGTGTGTCTGAGGGTAGAAGCTCATCAAGTAGGATCTTAAGCTCCATTTGTTTTTGAGACATTTATGAGATTTGGAACTAGCTTGAGGCAAGTGGATGTAGGAGTAGGTGCCTAATAAGTAATGTAGCTTCCTTCCCTGAAAATTTTTGAGTATTTTATTTGCATATTTCAGTTATACATGCATTTTCTTTTCTTCCACAGCCACGGGATTTGATCTGTGGGGTGCAGTAGTGACAACGGGGGTGGTCTGCACATTCTATTGCACACTGGTAGGTCAAGAACATACTTCCCCCTTCACTCTACCCACTTGTGGCAAAAATTGGAATTTCCAGTTGTTGTGTGCTGCACACTGAGTTGTTTGCACCTGCTCTCCTACCTCTGAGCTCCCACAGTGTTGCTTTTTGAAAGGACTATTTACTCTGCCATTAAATTGGATCCTTTTTAGGACATGGATCACAACTGATTCTTTTTCTTCTTTCATCTGAACCATTGCAGTGGTTTCTAATCTTGTCTCCTGATTCATCCTTACTGTTGCCAAATTATCATAGCTGTACTCATACGTACCAACTTCATTCCAAAATATCTGTCTGCCCACATTTAACATGCTGTGTTGTGTGACCCCTCTATGCCTTTGCCCAGGCTGTTTTCTCTGCTGGGAGGACCTTCTATCTTAGCCTCTGCTAATGTTTGAAGATTTGGCTTAAATATCTCCTTCTCTGTGAAAGTTCTACCAACCTGAACAACACCCCTGAGGGCACCTCTTGACCAAGATCCAAGTTTTCTTTCCTTCCTTTTTTTTTTTTTTTAAAGAAAAGTTTATTTAAAAGTAAATTAGAGAAAAGGGAGAAAGAAGATTCACCTCCCCAAGGTGGGGGAGGGGGCCCAAGATCCATGTTTTCATCTTTTTTTTCTAGTACATTGTATAAGTGTGTAGATGCTTAATAATGTCTGATGGAGGCATGAATCCTAATACACTTTTCCTTCAAAGGGCGGTCTCAAAGCAGTTGTCTGGACGGATGTTTTTCAAGTTGGGATCATGTTGGCTGGATTTGCATCTGTGATTATACAGGCTTCAGTAATTCAAGGTGGATTCAGCACTATTTTAAATGATGCTTATAATGGTGGAAGATTAAACTTCTGGAAGTAAGTTGCTGTTTACCTTTTGGTTAATAGAACACATCTTTTTTTTTCTCTGTGAAAGGAATCTCTTTATCAAAATAGTAGGTTTACATTAGAAAACAACAGCAAACTACTTAGGATGCAGCACAGCAAATTGAAGCTGGCAAGTAAACGTGTAAGGGGTTTCTACCAGTTCTTTTAGGAGTTAAAACAGTGAGATGTTACTTAGTTACATGGTACTTAAAATGCTGCTTCCTCCTGAGAAGAGACTTCTAGCCCCAAAATTACTTTCTTCCAGATATTAAAGTCCAAGATAGGTCGAAAGGTGGGACAGGAGATAAGGGAGGAGACAATGGAAAGATAAGAAAAGGAAACCTCTTAAGAGACAAACACTGCCATATTGGATTGGAGCCCACCATTAAGAAACAAAAGGGCTAAACTTGGTGGCTCAGCCTGTAATCCCAGCACTTTGGGAGGCCGAGGCGAATGGATTGCCTAAGCCCGTGTGTTCTAACCAGCCTGGGCAACTTGGCGAGATCTCGTCTCTACAATTAAAAAAAAAAAATTGGCTGGGCATGGTAGTGCGCACCTGTGGTTCTACTACTTAGAAGGCTGAGGCAGGAGGATTGCCTGAGCCCAGCAGGTTGATGCTGGGTTGGCCGTGAGTGTGCAACTGCACTCCAGCCTGGGTGACAGAGTGAGACTCCAACTCAACAAAGAAAGAAACAAAAGAAAGGGAGACAGACACTAAAAGGCAGTGATTTTGGCAGTTCTTTGTTTGAAGCAACATTGAATTCTCTTTCGATATTGCCCTGGCAATATGTAGTATATTAAGCAGTATATTATGACTGGCAATACATAGTGTATTAAATAGTATACTATGACTATTGTATGTGTGTACATATTATATAATGAACATTTTTAATACTATATATTATTTCTAGGGAATTTACTAGAAAAGCTATGACTGATGCTTAAAGTGACAGTATAGCACATGCTAGAACATGTCTTAAATGGTTGTTAAGTTTTCCTAAAGAAAGAACTGGCCATTGCTTTGTTAAACTCTTGTGTGTCCATGTGGTTCTTTGAGCTATGGCCACTGTGTTTCCTAGATTTTACCATCTCCCTTACCATCGGGTTTCTCTCTTTCTCTCTGATTTATTTTCTAAATAAACTATATTTTTCGATCAAAAAAAAAAAGAACAATAGAAAAATAGACATTTAATCCCAAATATAGCACACAATATAAAAGAATATTTAAAACCCCTTCCGTTTTGAATCAGTAGTGTCATCCTTGTGCACCGTGTTCATTAGGGAAAAGGACCCATGTTGTCCTGGGCCAGTTTATTTTCTCTGTAAGTAACTCTACTTTGAGACGGTCTGAAATCACTGGCAAGAAAAAGAAAAATCATCTTACACTTGACGTATCTTTTCTGGCTTCTGAAAATAAGCACCAAAATTTGAGAGGAAATTTTTCAGAAATTGGTCAGGGTCAGTATGTTAATTTGCAGGAATGAGTTTCAGTGAATCAACTTTAACCATTTTCAATAATTGTTTTCCTTTTACCTCAAGATTAAGATTCTAAGGAAGAGAGCCTTCAGCTGCCTGACTTGGGCCCTGGTTCTACCCCTTGGGCAGGGTAGAGCAAGATATTTTGACTGATAGCCATTAGACTATTTCATGGAGAAAAGCTATTTCCCCAAAGTAAACCTGGGTTGCTGTTACCAGAGTTGGGGATGTCCAGGAAGTAGAAACAGTGGCTGTTACTGATCACTCTCCAGTCTCTTCCTTGCAGGGCAGGCTGAGGGAAGAGAGTCTAGAATCATTTTTCTGTAAGACAACTGTCACTTTATGCAAAGTATTTACTTATTGCATCTGTGAGGTGGTAGCTTACACATTACTAAGAGATTCTAAAAAATAAAAGATGAGACACTATGTGACCTCAGCTTTGAAAGATATTAACCATTAAGGAATAATCAAAAGCCTTGCGTTTCAGACTTTTCAAGAGTAACCTTTGCTATGATGATATGTTTTGAGAATATGGTGGACAAAATATCTGCTCTGGTTGAGAGAAATGAAAAGGAAATTATTATGTTGGTATTTTCTTTATTGTCTATAGTTGACCTGTGTGTTCTCTATGGCCTGAAACCACTGTACTGGGTGTTTTAAATCTTGCCATATTTTTCTCAAATAGTTCACTGACTCCTTTTGGAACTTGACTTCCACTAGCTAATGTAGTAGCTACTCGTTCTAGAGAAAGGGTCAGCACTCCTGAAACTGTTAGAGTTTGATATTAAATGTTAGACAGTGGAACAGAGGCACTCACATTTCTGTGGTACTGTCATAATATGCCTAAAATCAGCGCACTTTACCCAACTGATCTCAAATGTAAGGTCTGAAGTGGATTTGCAGCATTTCATGATTTTCAAAAAGTGTCCATAACAGCTAATTTTGCAGAAAGTTTTCAAGCTTATACTGTGTGTCAGAGATGAACAGAATCATTTCTTCTAATAGAAAGTGTTAAAAGATATTTCCTACATGGAAGTTGAACTGTCTTTGTAAAAATATTTTCAACTTATGTACATGATGCCATAAAGTGGTTTTAAACTGTTAGTATTTAGCTTGCCCACACAGCATTTTAAGAAATCACGATTACAATGACAGGTGGTAGTTTCAGAAAACGAAAAACTTCAAACTGTGTTAATTGCCTGACTTCTTGAGCTTGAAAGTAAATTAGAACTTGACGGTATATGCTGGGAGAGGAACTGCATGCAACAATGTGTTAATTTTGTGCTCATTTTAGAACCATATATATAGCTGTAGTGCACTTAGAAATTATTTCTCTCTCTCTCTCTCTCTCTCTCTCCCTCTGTGTGTGTGTGTGTTGTGTGTTCTTCTCTGATTACAATATGTCAGATTTGTTAAAACAGCTGTTTCCTAAGACCATAGGAGAACAATTTATATAAACTCTCAGAATGATTATATCTTTCATTCCTCCCCAATATCTTCTAGTATTTTTAGATTTCTGGAAATAACACTTTTTATTTCATTGAACTTGTTAGAAATAGTTCTACCTTCTTTATTGCTTAATAAATATAGAGGTATGTATGTATAAGGTATACATTGCTTGCTTCCATGAATAGTCTAGGAGGATGTTTTATTTTTTAGTCATTACCAACAGTTCATATTTGTTTTCTGTTCCTTTTCATTTAGTTTTAATCCTAATCCTTTGCAAAGACATACATTCTGGACAATAACTATTGGAGGAACCTTCACATGGACCAGCATCTATGGTGTCAACCAGTCTCAAGTACAAAGATATATCTCCTGTAGGAGCAGATTGCAGGCCAAATTGTAAGTCACTCACTATATAACCATCAGTTGTCTCTGTGGAAACTCTTGCATAAGTCAAGTTTAGCTCAAGTTTAAGTCTTTTGTTTCATGAAATTCCAAGAGATAAATGACGTACTTGGTTATAAAAGGACCAGGCAGAACAAAGTTGTACTGTATGTTTTAAGTTAGATATTTGAAAATATTTATATGAGTGATTAAGTAAAACAAATCTTATCAAATCAATTAGCATTTATTGTGCATCTGTTTGCTTAAGGACCTACAGTGGATGAAAAATCATAAATATATGACTTTTGTCATGAAAGAATTTAACATCAAATTAGGAAAACATATGGAAGTGTGTGAAAAGTAAAATAATAGAAAGACATAGCAGTTTTGTGAAACAATCTGACAAGAATTGTATGGGGCCTTGTATCAGACACAGTCATGGATTTCTGACCTTGCTCTAATACTTGCTGCTTGAGTGACCCTGGGCAGATTAATCTTTCTGAGCTGCAGTTTCTAAACCTTTAAGATGAGCATAAGAAATACAACACATCTGATAAACTATGGGTGGTGTCATAAACTATGGGTTTGGCACATGTGGTTAGACATCTAGTAAATGTGAGTTCCTTTTCTCACATCAACTGATGTAATGTTAAGGCAGAGGGTGGGTGAGAGCTCCCTATTGGCCTGGCAGAAGGAACATGAGCCGTGGTCATAATCTGGGCAGGTGGGAAAAGGGTGGGAAGGTGTTCCAGGGAGGCACAGTGGCTTGGGCAGAAGCACAGAGGCGGGAAGGACAGCGTGGTCGGAGACTCTCATCCCACCAGGCTTGAGCTAAGAGGATGAAATGGTGGCTGGTTCTTCCTCTGGAGTCCTCAGACCAGGGTGGTAACCACCACTTCCCACATGTATTTAGGGGCCTAAAAACTCTAAGTAGATTAAGAGGCTGACTACCCACATGTATTTAGGGGCCTAAAAACTCTAAGCAGATTAAGAGAACAGGTGTTTGAGGTGGGAGAAAGTGTGGTAGTTATGTGTGTGTTCAAAGAGAATGTGAAAATTTTGTGATGTCACATGCCAGAATTTAGCATATTGGGAATAAATTGGCCTTTGGAAAACTTCACAGTGAAAGGTATATATATATATAAAACAAAATAACAGCTCTAGAGCTTTATTTTAATACAAATCAATTCCCAAAAGAGTAGTCCAGTGGGTCTCCCGAACAAGGTAGACTCCCTGAATCCAGAATAACTATTTTCACCTGCTTTCTAGAACTGGAGCTATGGGAAGCATGAGTACCTGCCCCAAAGCCAAGGCCAACTGGCATTGATTGACAAGGGACAATGTCACATCTTGCTAAGTGATCGAGTCAAATAAAACAATATGACATTCGCCATATTAAGCTCAGATATAAGCAAGAGGAGGCATTTGAGCAAGAAAGTACCTGGCCATCATTTCCTGATGATTCAGAAATGAGATAACAATAACAAAGCATACAGTGATGTTAGTCAATTTAAGAGACGAGAGTAGCATTCTGTGATTGGGCACCTGTTGATGGTGGGTTCTTTGGGAAGCAGACTCTACAGTGGGTATTAGCAAGCAAGGGTTTATTGGGAATCACTAACTAGAAAAGGGAAGAAAAGGAAGCAGGATAGGCCAGAGAGAGATGCCGATGCACTCCTGTCTCAGAAGGGGCCTTAGAGGGAGTTCCATGGCCAGGCTGATTCAGCTTGTCCCAAGCTGGAGTGAGGGGACTGGGCCTTTAAACCTCTGGACTCCTAGCCAGTGGAGGCAGGCTTCCCCAGGAAAGAGACCTGACTCGGGGTGGAACCTCTTCTGCCCAAGGCAGCTTGTCACTGTCCACTGCATACCCCTGGAAAAAATATGTAGATACCTTAGTGAGAGAAATGCTTGCTATTTGTGTATCTAGACATAGCATTTGATGACATAAACACTAATAGCATCAATACTTATCAGTGTTTATTAGATGAAGGTAACATATATACTATTTCATTTAGTTCTGCAACCCTGTGAAGTGGGCATTGCTATCTCTAGGTGTAAATTAAGAAGCTGAACATGAGAGAGGCTGAATTCCTTTCCCAGGGTCCCAGGTGGAAAAGACAGGATTTATGCCCACGTCTGGCTCCAGTGCTGTGGTGTACACCTTTAGACTCTCCTGGAGCACATGCAGTATATTGTTTGAGAAGATGCCTGTCCAGGAGGACAAGTTTGCATTCATACTTAATGTGTGGTCTCATAGATGACATTCAAACAAGTTTGGTGAGCTGCTATGTAGATGCTAGCAGGGCTTAGCAGCTTATAATTGCATTGCTTTTTTAAAAAGAAATGAGTAATAGTCACTGCTCTGTTGACTAAATCCTTATTTCATGACAAGAAGACCTGAAGCAGTATAATTAGGTACCATTATAAGACTAACAATGCCCATGAAACTTCAACTAGGAGGATACACCAGAAACAAGGGAAAACCCCAACTATTCCGAATATTTTCACATAAGCAGGATATTAGACTAGAATAAAACCAGTAGCATTTTGATAGCCAAAATATAATGTGCATTTATTGAGTCTGATCGTGAGGGTCTTTTTTTGTTTGTGCGACAGGTTTCCTAACCTTTGAGATTGAAATTACAATCATCCTTTGCTGATTTGTTTTCACTTCTCAGGTCTCTCTACATCAACCTTGTAGGACTTTGGGTAATCCTCATCTGCTCAGTGTTCTGTGGGCTCTCCCTGTATTCCAGGTACCACGACTGTGATCCTTTAACAGCCAAGAAAGTGTCTGCGTCAGACCAGGTTCAGTACCATGTCTTTTTCACCTGTGCATTTGTGGCATTCAGAAAGCTTTTTTTTTTATTTGCCAGAAAGTGAGAAAGCAGGATTTACTGAGAGGACAGAAAATCTCCCACGGTTGGAGGGCACCCGAAGGGGTTGCCCCAGAAAGCTTTTTAGTTGCCAGGAAGGAGCATTCATTTCTTTGTGAAGAAACAGCAAATGGGCATACTATAATCATCTTTAATTTCTATAAAACATTTGGCAAAATTTTATGTTAGCAGCTACAGCAAGAATGAAGAGTACAGCATCTAAAATTGAAATACCTGGCAAAAGCCTATGTCGAGTGGTAAACAGAAATAGCTCAAGACTGGAAGTAGAAATGTAAACACAATTTTTTTTTTTTATTTTATTTTATTTTATTTTATTTTATTATGTTATTGTGGGGTACAGTTAGGGGTTAGGCATACAAAAATATTTCGTTCAGGTACCCTTGTTGACAATTTTTAAAACACAACTCGAACCATGGTCCTGGAGAACATTTTAGGTGCTGTTAGATTGCTCATTTATAAGTGATTTATCTTCCATCTTCGAAAGATGGAGAAATAGTCTAAAACATGAACATTTATTAAGTACCAACTATGTGATGAGAGTCTTTGGCAAGAGTTTTACATGCTTCATTGAAGTCCCACAATTCTATAATCCTGATTCTATAGATGAGGAAATGAATCTCAGCGCATCTATACCTCTTGCCTAAGGTCACATTGCTAATAAAGAAAACTAACGCCGGGCTCCGTGGCTCAGCCTGTAATCCTGCGCCTTGGGAGGCTGAGGTGAGTGAATTGCCTGAGCCCGCGGGTTCGAGACCCACCTAGGCAACTTGGCGAGACCTCATTTCTACAATAAATCAAAAAATCAGCTGGGCATGGTAGCACATGCCTGTAATTCCGGCTACTTGGAAGGCTGAGGCGGAAGGATCACCGGAGCCCAGCAGGTCGAGGCCACGCCACTGCCCTCCAGTCTGGGTGACAGAGTGAGACTCAAACTCAAAAAAAAAAAAGAAAAGTAACAAGTATTCAACAAAAGCCAACCATGGATCA
>CAUYQG010262044.1:0-14740 GCA_963574415.1 Tarsius wallacei
TTTGAGTTGGAGTCTCACTGTCGCCCAGACTGGAGTGCAGTGGCCGCTCCCGGCCACCGCAGCCTCGACCTGCTGGGCTCCGGCGATCCTTCCGCCTCAGCCTTCCAAGTAGCTGGAACTATAGGCGCACACTACCACGCCCGGCTAATTTTCTATTTATTGTAGAGATGCGGTCTCGCCAAGTTGCCCAGGCGGGTCTCGAACCCGCGGGCTCAGGCAATCCACTCACCTCGGCCTCCCAAGGCGCGGGATTACAGGCTGAGCCACCGAGCCCAGCCTCATATTCCTTCATTACTTTTTTCTCTTCTCTTCATTCTCTGCTCCCTTGCTATCTCTCATCTGTCTCTATGAGGACAAAATTGAGGACATAATTACGATACATATAACATATTACATGTCGTATATACTGTATGTTTGTACATATATCAGAATTACACACATTGCTTGATAGTGTGGCGGTGTAAAGCTTCCTAGTTCTGGTTTTTACTTTTAGGATAGGAGAACCCGGGGCAACATAACAAAACCCTGTCTCTGGAAAACATCAAAAAAAATAGTTGGGTGTGGTGATGTGCACCTGTAGTCCCAGCTACTCGGGAGGCTGAGGCAGGAGGATGGCTTGAGCCCAGGAGTTCGGGGCTGCAGTGAGTTATGTTCATGCTCCCTGCACCAGCCTGGGTGACAGAGCAAGACTCTGTCTTAAATAAAATAAAATATGAGTTAAATATTTTATATTTCTCTCTCTCTCAAAAGCCTTTTTTGCTTTGCTTTTAATTTGTATGTGAGCCTTCTGAGTTTTTCTAAGAATCAATGCCCCTGCCCTCCTCTCCCCTGCGTTCCTGCTTTAGGCTGAGCCAGAGGAAGGGAGAGCAGTGAGATGTACTTGTGGAGGGTGGGGCTGGGGAGCCGGAAAACTGGGTCTCTGAGAGCAGGATCCTCTTCACCTTTGCGCTTTTCCCAGCTTGAGATTTGGACCAAAAGCTTTCTTTAAAGCAGAGGCTGCATTTTCCCCAACAAATGTGGAAAGACATCTTTCCCTCGCAGAGGTGCTTCACTGTCAGCCCCAGTCTCCTTTGAGCTGCCAGCTCAGGGCACGGTGCCGGGGAGCCTTCCCTGAGCTGTGCTCAGTCTCTCTTGTCACTGCAAATGAACCAGAAAATTCTCTGAAGCGACGGGACCTGGCAGATAGAGGCCTGATTTCCTTTGTGTGCACATGTGTGTTATGCATAAGAAATCATTATCTTTCCTTAGACTGGGGTCATTTTCTTCCCTCTTTTACTACAGAGTTATAAATTTAATTATTTGGTCACTGCTGCTTTAATTAAAAAGTCTTACTTATCTTTAGAGGTTTCCTTTTTAAATTTCTAGAGATTAGGATTATCCACAGCATGTCATCTCTTTTTATGTCCACATACTATATGGTTTCTATAATAATATGAAAATGAGTTACTGAGATACCAGAAGCTAATCATATTCTGCATTTCTCTCCTAATAATCCCAGATTACATTAATCATAAATGTCAGCAGCGTCTCTAGATGACTTCTTGACTTTTGACAAAAAGCCTTCATTTTGGCCCTTTAAATTCCAAGGTCAAGGAGAATGTAACATTCAGAATAATTATTAGCATTATTTTACCTTGACATTTCATCCCTGCTTCCAGTTTAACATTCCACCCAGGCAATGAAGACGAATGTCATCTTTCGATTCACTGGAGGGAATTGCCCCAATTAAACCTGACTTAAAGGCTATTGGAAACGCTGTATTAATTTGCTGTTCTTCTTTAAAATAGAAAATATTTCATGAAGGAGAAGAATTTTCATTAAAAGCATTAAGGATTTACCATGACATGAACAAGCAATTTTTTGAATTGACTTTTTTCTCCCCGGGCTAGAATAATAATCAGCCGTGTGCCTCGGTCAGACCAGGGTCTCCCTGTCGGTGGGCCTTCCACTGGGATGAGTCTTCCTTTCCTTTTAGCTCAAAGGTCGCCGTTACAGTTTTGTCACATCAGAAACAATTAGAAGTGTCTTTTAGAAATCCTGGTCTTTCCATGTCACAGGGCCTCCTGCCGGTACAACCTCTTGATTCTCCCTTCTTTCCCTGCAATCCCCCACTCCCCACACTTAAAAAAAAATGTCAGGCCAAGTTTATTGGGGCATGTTCTAAAAAGCCTTTAATCCTACATTTGCTACAGCATTTAGGACGGGAGTGGTGAGTTGCTTTCTAGAACATGTGCTCCAGGAAGAAAGAGACCTTATCCAACTTGTTCAATGCTGCATCCCTGGCACCTGAAATGCAAACAGATGGACTCTCAATAGATATTTTTGATGTGGATGAAAGGGGACCATAAAACACAGAGACTGAGGTTGTGAACTCTAGAATCAAACGGGCTGGGATTTGATCCCAGTTTTGCCATCTACTGGCCTTGTATTATTGGCAGGTCATGTTACCTTTTTAAGCTGCAGATTCTTCATCTGTAAAATGGGAATAAGGGTGCCAATATCTTTGAGTTGTTGCAAAGATTGAATGAGATAATGCATGTAAATAAGGTGCTTAGTTCCAGGTTTGGCAAATGTTCAGGCCTCTAGAGTTAGTCAGAGACGGTCAGGATTAATTCCCTGCTCCCACCTGCTTTGCTCTGTCTTCTCAGCTGCAGGGAAAACTGGGAACACTCAGGTCCTAGTTGGTTTGGGACCTCTCTCTGCTAAACTTCAGTCATTCATTTTCTAAGCATCAGTTGTGAAGTTGTAGGACTCCAGCCTCCTTCCTGGAATTCTAAGGCAAAATTCCGAATCTAGTCCTGCTTGACAGAAAGGAATTCCTATTCTGGCAACTAACCTTGGCTTACTTACCTGGCAGACTTGAACCTTATATGCCTGTCTACTTGGATTGCATTTCTGGACCGAGCTCACCTGGGTCTAACCTACACCCATGTCACAACCTTGCCCCTCCTGCTGGTCTTGGCAGTACCCCCTCAGTTCTTGACATTGCTGTCCTTGTTGCCTGTGTGAACCTGCCCAATCTCCCAGTTCCTGTGACTGGTGGCCTGACATGGGACACATCCACCCCCCTGTAGTGTAACTTGCCTCTTGGTTTTAATGCTTTATAGTTGTTCTTTCTTACTGCCACCTGCCTTTGGTACTCCTTGGTGTCTTTACCTGAGCAAAATTAATATTGCCTTGTATTTGGGCATATCCTAATGTCCAGTGTTCACTAGAACAAAGAACATTTCTTCCCTAATGCTACTTTCTCAAGTAAACAGACACAATATTTTGAAATATTTCAGACATGCTGGAAAAAAAAAAAGCAGAGCATAAAATAATACCCACCCTGGACATTATACAAATGTTAGCATTTAGCTGTATTTGCTTCATATTTTAAAAGAACCAAATGCAAAAAAAATACAGTTGAATCTCCTTTCCAGACCTGTTCCTGAGACAACTTCTCTTTTTTCCTCCCTCCTTGAAGGAAAGTTTTCTGTTAAAGTTGGTCTTTTTCTTCCCATTCATATTTTTACAGTTTCACTATGCATTTATGTGTCCGTAAGTCATAGGATGCATGGTTTTGTGTTTTAAAATTTTATGTAATTTAAAATTTTACATTTTATATCGTATATATCTGTTGAAGGTTGAGTTGTGTCATTCTCTCCACACCCAAGTTAGTATGCTGAAGCCCTAACTCCCAGTACCTCAAAATATGAGCTTATTTGGAAAAAGGACCATTGCAGATGTAATTAGGTGGGTTATGATGTGATCATATTAGGGTAGGGTGGCTCCCTATGACTAATGTCCTTATGAAAAGAATGCTGTGTGATGAGATAGAAACAGAGGGTAGATAACATGGAGACACAGGGAGAAGACAGCAGTTGACAGGACGAGGAACACCTACAACGATGCTTTCGTTGTTTCATGGTTATGCTTTCTAGATTTAGCCATGTTGGGCAGAGCAGCCTACAACCCCCACTTAATATAGCAAAAATAGGATTAGAGGCTTTTTTTTTTTAAAGAACATAACTCAATAACACATACAGTTCAAGTTTATTCTTTCATGCAGTAAAAATGTACTGAACACCTGCTATGTGTGTCAGGTCCTGGGGAGGAGGCAGAGAGGGGTAATGAGCTGAGGGAAAAATCTTCCAACTAGGAATAAGGAGGATGGCCTGGGGATTTAAACATCATGGTAACAGGGAAGGGTGGTGGATAGTATGTTTGATGGCTGGAGTGCCTAAGCTGGTGGCTTCTAGGGAGGAGGGAGAGACTATTATTTGGAAGTGTCGGAATCTCCCGTCGCTGGGGAAGTGAATTCCTCTACTGCAATGTTTCTGGAGCCATCAGAATGAATCCCCTTAGGGGACTTGTTAAACACAGATTACTGGGCTCTGCTCCCAGGGTTTCTGATTCACAAGGTCTGGAGTGGGGTCTGAGAATATGCATTCTAACAAGTTCCCAGGTGATGCTGCTGCTGCTGGTCCAGGGAACACACTTTGAGAACCACTGGTCTATTGCGTTTGATGACTCTTACTGTCGTTTCTTTATGGAGTTTGTATTTTGTTTATGTGAATTAATTTTCAGCAGGATTTTTTAAAAATTTGCATCATGCCCTGGGCTATAAAATTTTCCCTCTGATCGGGTTTTGCTTTTTAGTTTCTGGTGGGGGCGTTATAGAGGTTTTAGTAGCCCAGGACTAGCATTTTATGTTAGGTTCAGAGACCATATCTGTACATATCACAAGTTTGGGCTTTTATTTTTCACAGGTGACTTTTTCCCATCTAAGGTTTTTGATAAGTAGTAAGCCTTCCTAAGCTTTCTTGCTGCCTCTCTAGGCCTATGTGCAGGGCTTCTGATGTTATGGAATAAGCTGTGTCCCCCAAAATTATTATGTTGACGTTCTAACCTCCAGGACCTCAGAATGTGACTGCTTTCAGAAACAGGGCATAAGAGTTGGCCCTAATCCAATATGGTTGATGTCCTTAATTGAAGAAAAAGAGACACCAGGGTCATGCACGTGCAGAGGAAGGCCCATGTGAGGACCTAGCAAGAAGGCAGTCATCTGCAAGCCAAGGAGGGAGGCCTCAGGAGAGACCAAACCTGCCAATACCTTGATCTTGGACTTTCAGCCTCCAAAACTGTGAGAAAATAAACGTTGTGGTATTTTTTCATGGCAGCTCTAGCAGATGAATACAGCTGATTTTAATGGCCATGGTGGTTTTTTGCTCAGGACTTGACCCTTCTATCACCTTCCACAGGAAAAGGTTCGATCTCTTATCCCTGTGGGCAATAGAGACTGATCACTCTGCTTCTAGGAACTGTGGAAACTCAGTGAAAACCCTGGAGACTGCTTCTCCATCCACTTAGGCTCATTCTTCTGGCTTCAATTTCTTTCATTTCTGGCTCCTGGGGGTTTCCCTTATTTTCCTTCATGTGGAGCCCACCCGCTGTATTTTTAAATGTTCTATTTTATCCAGCACGTGGGTGTCTTTGGAACTGGAAGAATCCAGTCCACCTCCGGTTCATTTGCCATATTGCTGGAAGTTCAACACTACATTCTTAAATCCATTTAACACTTTCTTGCATCCAATTTGGTCCACATTCCTCCTGATGATATTTATAAGAGTGTACGACCTCCCTCATGTTACAGATGGAAAAATGGAAGCTCAGAATGTGTAAGTGATTTGCCCAGTGTTGCACATCTAATAAATAATGGAGCTTGTCCTGGAACCTAACACCAGTGCTTCCTCCTCTTCACCCTGACACCTATTACAGTCCAAGTACAATAGCAACATTTCTAGAAAGTATGAGAAGGTGTAATATTCTAGCTCTATAGGATATGGCTTTATACAAATGCCATAGAATATACTTGAAAGCTCTCCAAATTTCAGGAAACACTGCTAAAATTCTTCCAAGTAAAGCTGTGAGATGCTGTCAGGAACATCCACATTTGACTATTTCTCTTCCATCGATTTAAAAGCATCCTTTTTGAGAACTCATGAAAACTTTCTCTTCCACACTATCCACACCATCAGTCCTAAGAGACAGATTTTCATCTCTGTTTATGCCAGAATTTAGCAGACATTCTCTCTATTTTCTTCTGGTAGATTCTAATGCCAGCATCCAAAGGATTTTCCTTGTTAGAATATAATCTTGGAACCCTTCAAAGTGCAATGTGTATTATAGAATGAAGACTATGGAAATGCAACTTATCCATTTGGATATAGATTTCAGGTGCTTAGCTTAGAAATATATTTGAAGGTGAGTTTGCTTTTTTCCTTTGAAAGTAGGGTTTATAGCCAGGCTCAGTGGCTCAGCCTGTAATCCCGCGCCTTGGGAGGCTGAGATGAGTGGATTGCCTGAGCCCGCGGGTTCGAGGCCCGCCTGGGCAACTTGGCGAGACCTCATCTCTACAATAAATCAAAAAATTAGCCGAGTGTGGTAGCACACGCCTGTAGTTCCAGCTACTTGGAAGGCTGAGGCGGAAGGATCGCCGGAGCCCGGTAGGTAGAGGCTGCGGTGGCTGGGAGCGGCCACTGCACTCCAGTCTGAGCGACAGAGTGAGACTGCAACTCAAAAAAAAAAAAAAAGAAAGAAAGTAGGGTTTATTTAGAAGAAAGAAAGAAAAGTTCCTACAGTGGGAGGGGACCTGAAAGAGGTTGCCCGAGTTTTCTTCTTATCCCTGCCGGCTTGCACATAAGGAAGGTCCTTTCTGGAGAATAACTTTCCTCATCGATGAGCATTCTGTCATGACCTTGCTCTGAGTTAGAATGAGAGTTGTAGGATCTAGAGCCACTTGCTGCTCTAGCATCTATAATCAGGATCTTTTGATCTGTCTTCATCCCTCACCCCCAAGCAGATTGTAGACTGCCCTTCCATCCTTGAACTCTGGAAGAATCTTCTGGTTTCCTTTAGACTCCTGCCCTGAGTCCATCCCATTTCCGTTCACCTCCAGCCCTTTTTGTCTTAATCACGTGTACACCTCTTGCAACAGCCTTCGTCACTGCCCTGCCCAAGAGTTATTTTCTGGTGATCTCAAAAGAGAGCAGCCAATTAGCCTTTGAGTCCCCGTAGCTCCTTGTCTTTCTTGCTCCACATTGGCTATTGGAGGGCCTCCAGAAGGATGTGTGGCCCGGCTTTTGCAATGTTCTGGACCTTGCCAGATGCACTTTATGTACTAAAGTTAGACTTCATTCTTACTTGTGCCTACTCTCATGTAATTCTGTTCTTATTTCCTTGCTGGTCTTTATTATTCTGTCCAAAGGAATTGTCAGGTTGGTAGGAAAAGTCATGTCAAAAGCTTTCTTTAAATAGCAAAGGTCATTACGTTTTTCTTAATTTTTAAAGTATTTTAAATTTTCATTAAGTAATGCCCAAACTTGTTATTAAGAACAACTTGTTAGTGGGGAGTTGTTTCATGGGTATAGACTTTCAGCTTTGCAAGGTAAAAAAGTTCTAGAGATTGGTTGCAGGACAATGTGAAGATACTTAACACTAAAGAACTGTACACTTAGAAATAGTTAAGGTGGTACATTTTAGGCTATGTGTATTTTACCACAATTTAAAAACCAAACAACTTGTTTTAAGTTGTATGTATTTTGGAGAGCTGCGCAAATCTTTTCTGGAACCAGGCTACTTATCAATAAATATATATGGCATCTGCATGACTACCATTTTATTGTGTCTCTCTGATATTGGCATACAAAACCCATCTTTGCAGAAGCATTTTTTAGATGCATAAGCAATTTTTTACGGACACAAAGGTCCAATTACAGAATGTTTTTAAGACAGAAGAGTTCTTACCCTCACACATTTAGGCACTTTTTCTTTGTTGATCTTTCAGTGCCCCAAATTACTTGTCCAGATAGATGTCTAACTAGTAGATTCTGGTTCCAGCATCCCAAGGATTTTCCTTGCTAGAATATAACCTTGGGATGTTTCAAAGTGCATATTGAATCAAAGGGAGACTATGAAAATATAACTTATCTATTTGGAGCTACATCTTAGGTGCCTAGCTTAGAAACAGATTTGAAGGTGAGCTTCTCACTTTATGGCTCTTGGATACCAGGATTATCACATTACGGTGGTAACTCTCCGTCCATGTCCTTAGGAATATTTTATACTGTAGATAATCATGGAAAAGAAAGCTTATGTCTTTGGAGTATCCTCTAGTTCTATTTTCTTGTTACATTAAATGTGAGAAAACAAGGTTGGGGTCATAGCCCACGTGGTCTTGTCAGCACAAAAGGCATTTTTCAACAAAGCTGTGCTGGAAGCGTCACGCTGATAAGAAGTCGTGGGGGTATTATCAAAGCAACTTTGAGATGTGGGCTCTTCCAGGGGGAAAAAAGACACTACTTACACCTGCCAAGAGCCCTCCAAGTACTACCCCCTGGCTTTGCTGTGTTGTTTGCAGGCTATCCAGACACGCAGATGGCCTCAGTGATGCTAGGAATCTGATTAATTGTCTACCATGATTTAAAGCTTCTCAGGAGATTCAGGTGATTATTTCAAACAGCAGGAATTTCTTTTAAAATGGTTGGGGGGATTAAAAAAAGTCAGAAACATACCAACACTTAGATCACTTTGAAGTGCATTTATTTTTGTTTTTTGTCTAAGACCAAAATGCTCCTGGCAAAGTCTGTCCCTGAAACAATAAATATCTTAACTCATAAAGCCCAAAAGGAGGTAGGGGGCCCGGTGTACTAAGAACTAAAGCAAGAAACAGAAATCCAATTAGAATATTTGCCTGGGACTACTTCAGTGAAGAGACTTTCTTCATATGGAAAAAAACCAAAAAAACTCAACCCTGGGTATTTATCAGTTCTCCCTTCCTCACAGTAATGTTTGGTTCCAAGAGCAGCTTTGCAAGTACATGAGAAGTCACTGAGGTTTCAGCATCTGCAAATTAAATGTTCTTGGAGCTCTTTCTAAAAACAGCAGAAACATCTGAATAATTGCTATGAAGGACTTCAGCCTCTCAGATGGACCGTAAAAGTCAGTCAGGCTGAGCATTGTGGCCCATGACTGTAATCCCAACACTTTGGGAGGCTGAGGTGGGAGAATTTCTTGAGCTCAGGAGTTCGAGATCAGCCTGGGCAACATAGCAAGGCCTCATCTCTACAAAAAAATAAAAAAATTAGCTGGGGATGATGGCACATGTTTGTAGTTCCAGCTACTTGGAAGGCTGAGGCAGAAAGATGACCTGAGCTCAGGAGGCTGAAGCTGCGGTGAGCCATGATTGTGCCACCGCACTCCAGCCTGGGCTACAGAGCAAGACTCCATTAAAAAAAAAAAAAGTCAGGTTCCTAAAATTTCTTGTCTTTTCATCCTTATGCGTGTGTGTTGGAAGGGCAATCCCCCAGATGAAGCTACTACACTTGAAATGCATTTGTACATTTTTCTTCTCTTGACCTGATTTCTTTTTACATCTATTTAGTGAATCCTTGTTTTTGTGGACCTGCTCATTTTCTTGGCTCACACTGAAAAGTTCTAGCACTTAGACGTCTTCAATTAGCCACATCTGAACCCCGAAGCTACTTTGTTAAGCCTACAGGGTTTTTTTTGTTTTGTTTTTTACATTTAAATCAGTGCTTCTCAATCTATACTGCACTCTAGGGTATATAAAAGCAGATGATAATGGGAAATACATTGTGCCAGGTGTATGTCTTTGAAATAAATTAGCTCATTTAGTCCTCTGTGGGTACTATCATCTTGCAGAGGGGGAAACAGAGGCACAGAGAGACTATGGAACTTCCCCCCATGTTTTTCAGCCAGTGAGTAGAAGGCTGGGAGGGGAACCCAGGACTCATGTTACGCAGCACTTTTGGACTCATGGTGGCAGCCTGTTTAGTAACAGGCTTGCAAACAAAGAAAGAGCCCCTATTCATAAAAACATTGGCTGATTTTCATAGTTCAACACTCCCTCTATGGCTGGTTTCAAGACTCCTGGGGGAATTCAGTTGCCTCCCAACCTTTCTGAAAACAAATCATTGGCTTTCAGGAGCCGAGCTGAGCTGACTCTAGCACCACATCTCTGTATTTTCAGTAGCAACAACTGAACCAGAAGTGTGCGCTGGGCCCAGCTGCCTTGACAGCTATTCCTGCTTCTGGGTGTCCGGGATGCTTTCCAGGGAGAGCCAGTCCCTTCTGCAACTGCTTCCTGCAGCCTGCCTCCTGGGCCCCATCGCTGACTTCTGTGTCACTTCCCCTTTGTGACAGGGATGGATCCTTCTTGCCTCAGCAGCACTGTGCCAGGGGAGTCAGGAGTGGCCCACTCTCAGGACACACTACCCCAAAATGTGGCACGTTGGCATTTGAAAACAGCGGAAGCAGGAAGGTCTCTGCCCTTCTCCCTTAAAGCAGGCCACAAAAGAATTCCTTGACCTTCTCCTGAAGCGGGTCATAGACTCTCATGTAAGAGGTGCCCTCTCTGTACCCGGAGGAAAGGAATGTCCTTATCTCTGAAGACACAAAAACACAGAGAAGGATCTGAACAAACAGGCCTTGCTAACTTCACCCCAGTTGATTTCCATTAGATCATACTTCGTTTTGTTCCGATCAAACTTCTACACGACTGGCCATTGTTCATTGAACTTAAACATAAAAATACAGTTTTCCCTGTTTCTTTGGGTCTTCATTTCTCAAGGCTCCTGTGTCATGTAAAACTTACGCTGTATTAAATAAACTTGGCTATGCTTTTCTTTTGCTAATCTGCCTTTTGTTATAGGGATCTCAGTCATGAACCTAGAAAGAAGAAATCTTTTCTCCCCTGCTGTGGTTTGCTTTGGCAAGTAAACACACACAGGAAGATGGATGGGATATTTTTCGAGGAAGGGTGAGCAGAAGGGCTAAACTGCTAAGAGGAGATGACAGCAACTGAGAGCAAATGAGGACCTGACTCCTGGCAAGTCCCATTCCTTCTTCTCTAGCTGAGGACCTGGACTCCATGGGATAAGGACTGTGTCAAGAGAGATATATTCAGTTTATGGCAAACCCAGGTCTCCTGAGAAGAGGAAATTTAATTTCAAGAATTTCAATTGGGAAATGTATGCATACTCCTGCCCCCAGGCTGATTCTCAGGAATGCTTGAGCTTGGTTCACAGAAGGGGCCTGGTGGCCTGGCGTTCAGCTATCAGAAAGGCGCATGGTGGGAAGGGGTGATGGACCTTCTACACCCAGGGTCCACGGAGATTGAACATGCTTGGCCAACTTGCATACTTACCTAAAGCTTTTAGGCTGATTCTTTGGGGCTTGACCTTGTGACATTCACACCGTGTCTTGATACTGCTTTCCTTGAGCTTAAATCAACACAAATGAAATCAGCCCATCAGTTTTCTGAGTGTGGGGAGGGGATGACATTATTTGCTCGAGGCTGCTTCTGATGAGGTTGCTGCTACACAGAAAGGGAGTTGTGGGTGAAACATGAGTAACTAGAGTTTTTAATTTTTATTATTTTATTTATTTCAATTTTTTTTGAGTCAATGTCTTACTCTATTGAAAGGCTGGAGTGCAGTGGCACGATCACGACAATCACGGCTCACCATAGCCTTGACCTCTTGGGCTCAAGTGATCCTTCCACCTCAGCATCCTGAGTAGCTGGGACTACAGATGCATGCTACCATGCCCGGCTAATTTCTTTTATTTTTTGTTGCATGTAGAAACAAGGTTTTGCTATATTGCCCAGCTGGTCTTGAGCTCCTGGGGTCAAGCAATCCGCCAGCCTTGGCATCCCAAAGTGTTGGGATTATAGGCATGAGCCACCACACTTGGCTGAGTTTTTAATTTTTTATGTTTTTAACTTTTATTTTTGTTTTATTTATTTAAGAGGGGTGACCCCCTCAAAGCAAAACAGAATTATTTTTTAGAGGGCAGGCCTCTTGTAGTACAGGCTTCCCCTGCAAGGTCAGTGTTCCGGGAACCCATCAGCATCAGTGTATCAACGAGTGTTGTTGCGAGAGTCTGTGTTTGGGTTCAGTGATTTTTTTTTTTTTTAGATTCTTTCAGTGCATTTGCCCATTTCATGATGGGTAATTTACAAGTGCCCCGTCAATACTGCGCTGAATGTTCATCAGTTTTTCACCAAACATGGCATATCCCTCATGCCCCACCCTCCCTATTCACCCGATTTGGCCCTTAGCGACTTGTTTGTTTGTTTGTTTCCCTGGATGAAAAAAGTCCTCAAAGAGAAACATTTTGCTGATGTGGAAGAGGTGAAACAAAAAACCATAGAAGCACTAAAAGACATCAAAATTGACGAGTTCAAAAACAGTTTTGAGCAGTGGGAAAAGCATCTTGATAGCGTTTGTATTGCATCAGAGAGTACTTGGAAGGTGACTGGAGTTTAAACATGTAAGAATAAATACACAATTCTTTATATCTAAATTCTGGGTGCTTTGGATCTCCCCTTGTATTTGTCTGTGACTGTTTTTCTTGGGGGATTGGTGGTTGCTGCTGGGGAAAATCTTTCTTGTGTTTCGTGGCTAACAATGAAGTTTTGTTGTGAGCCTGCTTACCACCCTGTGCTCCAACTCCGCTCTGGATTCCAGTGCTTTTCCTGTTCAGATTTCCACAGAGAGAAACCTCATTTGGTTTCCTATTACATTAGGGGAAATAACTGCTTTGGGGGTCTGACAGGGCGGGTGGGGGCCTCACCTGCCACGCAGGCCAGTGAGGCGGGAAATGACACTCTTCATCATGACACGCACCTGTGCCTGGTTCCATCCAGGTGGACAGGCACCTTCATCATCGCCATGGTGGCCAGGCAGGTTCACTACACCTTCCCTGTTTCCGGAGGGTTCTCTCTGGGCTCCAGACAGAATGATTAATGGCCCTTTGGGCCAACCCTAAAAGACTGAGGAGACAAATATACCTCATTCATGGGGAAACAAGCCCCAGGACATATATTATCTAGGAAAAATGAGATGGTCAGTGAGCTATTTCATCAGGTATTTACCAGTTTTATTGTAGGACTTTATTTGGTTAAAAAAAAAGGGTGAGTGTGTATATATACATATATGCAGAGAGAGAGAGAGAGAAAGAGAGGTCTCTACATATGTATTTTTATATTCTTATACATAATAGATATATACACTTATTAAAAACAACAAGAAGCACTAAGTAGTAGAATATTATTAAGTGATAAGTTTGCTTACATTCTTTTTCCTTATTACTAGGTGTGGTCGCTCATGCCTGTAAACCCAACACTCTGGGAGGCTGAGGCAAGACGATTGCTTGAGCCCAGGAGTTTGAGACCAGCCTAGGCAACACAGGGAGACCTTGTCTCCACAAAAAATCAAAATATTAGCTGGACATGGAGGCACTGCTTGTAGTCCTAGCTATTCAGGAAGCTGCGGTGGAAGGATCACCTGAGCCCAGGAGGTCGGGTCTGTGGCGAGCTGTGATTGTGACACTGCACTCCAGCCTGCGTGCCAGAGCAAAACTCCAACTCAAAAAATGAAACAAAATAAAAAGACAGAGAACACAGATACAAATAGGTACAAGCAAAAAAGAAAATAAAAATAATCTGTACATTTTTATTCACCCAAAAAAACAACTGTTGACAATGTGGTGTATATCTTTCTAGTTATTTAATCTATGCTTATAGAAGTGTTTCTTTAAACAATTAGAATTATATTGTACATACAGTGTTATCATTGCTTTTTAAAACTTAATATATTGTGAGGATTAAATGAGAAAATTTATTTAAATAAACTTTTAACACACTCCCTAAAAGTATCCATTAAATAAAAGCTAGCTGTTATAGTCATTGGATCAAATAATATCTATTTTATTTTATAGCTCCATTATTGAACATTTTAGTTTGCTTCCAGTTATAAACAATGTCATGAACATTCATGTGAATTAATCCTTTCACACGGCTATTATTATTTCTTTAATATATAGCCATGCATTGCTTAATGATGGGGATACATTCTAAGAAATGCATCATTAGGCAATTTCATTATTGTGGGAACATCATAGAGTGTACTTAAATCGAGATGATGTAGCCTCCCTACCAACCTAGGCTGTATAGTGTAGCCTATTGCTTCCAGGTTACAAACCTGTACAACATTTTACAGTACCATACTACAGGCAACTGTAACACTACAGGCAACTGTAACACAATGGTAAATATTTGTATATCTAAACATAGAAAAGGTAAAGTAAAAATACAATATAAGGCCGGGCACGGTGACTCAAGCCTGTAATCCCAGCATCTTGGGAGGCCGAGGTGAGAGGATTGCCTGAGCTCACGGGCTCGAGACCAGCCTGGGCAACTTGGTGAGACCTTGTCTCTACAGTAAATCAAAAAATAAGCTGGGTGTGGTAGCACATGCCTGTAGTTCCAGCTACTTGGAAGGTTGAGGCAGAAGGATCACCTGAGCCCAGCAGGTCGAGGCTGCGGGGACAGAGTGAGACTCCAACTCAAAATATATATATATAGCATAAAAGATAAAAAATGGTACACTTGCGTAGTGTACTTACCATGAAGGGAGCTTGCAGGACTGGAAGCTGCTCTGGGAGAGTCAGTGAGTGAGTGGCAAGTGGATGTGAAGGCCTAGGACACTACTGGCCACGACTGCAGTATAAACGCTGCACACAACATTTCTTAAAAAACACTATACACTAAACTCATTAAAAAATATGTATTTCTAGCCGGGTGTGCTAGCGCGCGCCTGTAGTTCCAGCTACTTGGAAGGTTGAGGCAGAAGGATCACCTGAGCCCAGCAGGTCGAGGCTGCGGGGACAGAGT
>CAUYQG010262052.1:0-45599 GCA_963574415.1 Tarsius wallacei
ATATTCTTCTTTTGGTTTTTCTTCATTTGTGTAGATTTCTCTCTCTCTCCTCCTTTCCTTCCCCTTCTTTAATTCTGTTTTTCAGGGAGGGTGGGGTTGCTTTTGCTTCGCTTGTGCAATCTTCTGTTCTTCCTTATGAGAGTTCTTTGGTTGCATCCACCTGTTGGTGTATGAGCCCAATGGAGCCTATTTCCCACCATCTTACAATCTTTCTGTGCAGTAGAATGTAGGTTTGGTACCTATATTGTAGAATTGTGACCTCTTTAGAAAATTTTCAGACAGGAACAGAAGCTAGGAGCCTTTTGGGCAACAAGGCCATAAAATCTGTGCATAAACATATTCAACCTTGCGCTCCAACATGGCCAGTTCCTCCACGCTTATTGTGCCAGGCAGGGTGTACTCGGCAGTACAGCCTCACAAGGTGGCATCGGCTTGGTGAAAGGGTTCCCTCCCTTTTGGTTTTAAACCCATTTGGTTTTAGGCATTTTAGTAGGTTTAGGACAATTTTGCGCCTGAATTGTCAAAACAGAAATTTTTGATAAAGATTGTCTTTTAAAATAATTAAATTATTATGTGGATTTGGATGTATTGTGGATGACAACTCCTCCACCCCATCTCATTACTACAGTTCACAGGGGACGTCTGTTTTAACAGAGCACAGATGGGTATTGGCTTCAGTGTCCGATACCAGGATTGTAATAGGTCCATTGTCTGTATTAATGAAAAGTTAAATTAGGATGTTATTTAACTACTTCATATAATTCTAAATTATCTAAAACTCATGAAATTTTTAAAGAAAATCCAAGTTCACTATCTGAGTGTCTACCAACATATTGATAGGTATTAATATCAAAGTACCAACACAGATGAAAATCTGTGTTATTTTTAGATTATTTCAAATAAATTTAATGCATACCGCAAGTTGGACACAGCTCCACATTAAAATGTTATCTTTGTCTGAAAATAACATTTCCACATTTGAGAACATCTACTTAAGCAGAGAACATCTTTGCAAAGGATTCTGTTACAAAATCCAAAGGGATTTGAAGAAAAATCACTTTTGCTCTATTAAAAATTCTTTGACTAATTCATGTTAATTGAATGCATGCATTTAAAAGCATCAGGCATCTCTGAAGGAAATGGAATATTTTAAAGAATTATGATTTGTAATTTCAGAAATTAATACTATGCAAGCAAAATGTGTCTTACTTGAGACCAAAAAGGAAAAATGTCCTAAGGAAGAATGCCATCTCAGATAGCAGGCAAATTCATGTTATGGCTATCCTCACACTTCTACAGATCATCATTTATTTAGGCTGATGGTCTGAAAGCAACAGGTTTCTCTCATTATGAAGAGTAACAATGATAGGTCCATAAATCACAATTTCTCTCGCCATTTCCTCCAGGAAAGTGCTTTGTCTTATCTACAGAACCCTCTGCAATTTGTATTGTGTCAGGCTCTTAGCCTTTCTATTGCTTAGTGAGACAGTTTACCAAGCACAACTTGTTTGGTATTCTGGATGCTGGGAAAACTGGATTGAATAAAAGCCTCGTGTTTGCAGGGGATAAAGTATGCCACTATAAAGCAATCAGAGGGGAAATGGTTTGTTGGTGCCTGACTGTCCCGTTACAGAAATACTTTTTGAACTCCACATATAGTAGAAGCTTTAGTGTGTAAGTTTTTTAGCTCCCTAAACATTTTGAAAGCCCATACAAACTAGTTTTCTGGGTCATTCCTGTTTATGCAGCAGGTATTTACTTTGACTATATTAGGCACCCTATAAACAGCTATTGAATGAATGAGCACAAGTCAGAATAATCTAAGTCAACAAACATTGATTAAGCAGTTGCTGTAGGCAAAGCACTTGAGTCACTTAGATGTGTTCTGTGGACATAAAGATTAAAATAATTTTCTTTAAAACCCTGCCCACTGAGTAGCCTTCTTGTCTTAGAACAATATTGCTAACAATTTTCAGGGTGATTTATAGAGGACTTATTGACAGAAACTACTATTCATACATATGAATCATAGTAACAACGCCATGAATTCTGTATGCAAATGCATTAAGCTGATTTCATACCTTGCACCTGAATTCAGTGGGAGTGGGGCTTTGGGGTGGGAAAAAGAAAATCACCCGATAGGTTTAATTGCACAAACCTGGGACATGATTAATATTTCTTCTTCAAGGCCGGGCTTGGTGGCTCAGCCTGTAATCCGAGCACTTTGGGAGGCCGGAGCGAGTGGATTGCCTGAGCCCGCAGGTTCGAGACCTGCCTGGGCAACTTGACGAGACCTCGTCTCTACAATAAATCAAAAGTTAGCCAGGCGTGGTAGTGTGCGCCTGTAGTTCTGGCTACTTGGAAGGCTGAGGCAGAAGGATCGCTGGAGCCCAGCAGGCAGCAGGGCAAGGCTACGGTGGCCAAGAGTGTGCCACTGCACTCCAGTCTGGGCAACAGAGTGAGACTCCAACTCAAAAAAAAAATATTTCTTCAAATATTATGAACAACTAACTCAAAGGTTAGTTGGTATCTTCATTTTGTCCTGGATATTATTGGGTTAAGAACATTGGGCTAAGTCAAGGATCTCCCCTTCTTTAAAAATTTTCACTGTCTCCAAATGCTGCCAGAAGGAATCCAGACTTCCTCAGAAGGCTCATTGCTTTTTGTCTCCAAATGCTGCCAGAAGGAATCCAGACTTCCTCAGAAGGCTCATTGCTTTTCATGACATAATTCTACCGGCCTTTATTGAGTGCAAAATTTCAACAAGTTAGAATTCCAGTGACCAGGGCACGTAACAGAAATCCCCCCAAACAGGAAGTTTTTTAGATAAAAAGATGTTACATTTGTAAAAGATTTGATAACATTTAAAGTAGTTGAAATAAGAGCAGCTTGTCTGTGAAATAATAATGGCAATAATGACAGTTAATATTTGTTGAAAATTTAATAAGTGCCTAGGGCTTCTTAAACACTTTGCATATAGAATCTCGTTTAAACTTCATAAGGACTCTATAAAATACATCCTGATATTGTTATCATTTTGTAAATGAGGAAACTGAGTCACAGAGAGGTTCAGCAACTTGTCCAAAGTCATACAGTTAATTTTTGGAAAAACTGACAATCAATTTAGGCATTCTGACTCCACTATACTATTAACGAAAGCTCTCTGCATGGTGCATCCAGGCTGGAAAACTGGTTTAACCTCTAGAACTGCCAAGGTACATTTAGAAGAACAAGAAGCAGGCCGGGCTCGGCGGCTCAGCCTGTAATCCCACGCTTTGGGAGGCCAAGGTGAGTTGATTGCCTGAGCCCGCGGGTTCGAGACTCGCCTGGGTAACTTGGCGAGACCTTATCTCTACAATAAATCCAAAAAATTAGCCAGGCATGATAGCACATGCCTGTAGTTCCCACTACTTGGAAGGTTGAGGCAGAAGGATCACCGGAGCCCAGCAGGTTGAGGCCGTGGTGGCCAGGAGCGGCCACCGCACTCTAGTCTGGGTTACATATTTATACTCAAACTCAAAAAAAAAAAAAAAAGGAGAACAAGAACCTTTCTGTGCCATATTAGTGTAAACCTTGAGAGCTTTAAAGCTAAAAATCTTCATTTGAGAAGAATAGTACTTATCATATGCCCATGTTATCTTGTTTTTTAAATTAAAAAAGAAAATCGCAAACAATGCGTGTTCTGAGCCATTATTCATAGTGAGTTCTGCTTGCTAAGGTAAAGGTATTTACCCTGATTGTAAAAACAAAATAACAAGAGACCTGCTTAATGAAACTCATTATAAAATATGCAAAATCTTTTTTTTACTTCCCCCAAAATAAGTTTAACATACCACCTATCAACTCACATCTCCATAGGGTACTCAGTAGTTTAAGAAGTCTGTAAAAAAGTACTGTTGAGAGAAAAATAACTTTGCAAATGGAAATAGGCTGCCAATTCTTGATAACTCTATAGTGGGATTTTCCACCAATAGCACTAAGTTCATTGCAGTTAAACCCCTGGCTCCATATTTAAAAGCATTTCTTCCTGAAACCCAACTTAGACATATAACAGTTTTACATATTTCTTAGACCCAATTTTGGTTGAAGTCCCTGATTAGTTCATTAAAAGAGTACTAATAATTCATATGTTTAAAAATAAGTGGTTCCTCATAGCATAATTAAAGGTATGAGATGAGAGAAGAGGCCACCACTATTTTGAGAAACTGAGCATATAAGCTACCTCATGAAATGTATGACCATTCATCATGTTAACCACTGCAGTGATGCATTCAGGAAAAAAAAAAAAAAAAAAAAATCCTAGGTAGATGCTGGTCCTGAGAGCCAGCAGAGAAGTTTAGATGACTTCTGCACCCTCTTATTTGGGGAAGGAAATTCTCTACCTCTACTACTATGACTTTGCTTCTTGACAGTCCTTAAAAAGAAATTCATAATGTAAAAACTGAATAGATGGTATGCTAAAACCACCAAAATAAAGGTTAAATGATATTACATAGAAATAGATGAAACTTTAAACAGAAGATAAAAGACTAGAGCCAATGGGCTAAAAGGTTACAATTTTTTTTTTAAGATAAGAAAGGTTAAGATAAAAGGCTAAAGCCCATGAGATGAAACTTTGAACATAATCGTGTAAATTTGATCAAGAGTCAAGCACAGAAGCACTTAAAAATGAAAGCCAGGAATAAGAAAACAATAAGAAAAATATAGACTTTAAAATGAAATTGCAGAAAGCTCAGAGATTCATGAGACAGAAGAGAAACAGGAGAAGAAGAAGGAAGGAAAAAATGAGAGAGGGAGAAAAATTTAAAAAACTACTACAAGCAGACTAAGAGGAAATGTTGGATTTCAGAAGATATTAGCCTGAAGCATTGAGGGTAGATCCATACCGGTTCACCAGTTCCCAAAGTGATGAATCTCACCTGGGACACAGAGCAGGGGCTCCCTACTGCATGCCACTGGAAACCTTTATCAAAACCACCCAATGCCCTTCCAACTTGGCCATGGAAAGTTCCCAAGTCACCACTGACCTCAGCCCATCAGCTAACTTTCCTGTCTGTGCCTATCCTGGGTCTCAGAGTTTCTGACTGAGTTCTTGTCCCAGATCAACTGCTTATTGAATATGTGACTTTGGGCACATTTCTCAACCTCTCTGAGTCCCAGTATCCTTATCTGGGTTGTAATAATGATGAAAGTACTAATAATGACAGGACCACTAATAATAGCAACTCGTCTCACTGGTAGTATTTTTTCTTTTTTATTTCTGGGGATTGTCTCTACCAAACACCAAGCAAATTCCAGAGGAGACTCACTTAATACTCACACTCACTTTTGGGACCATTTCTTGTCCCGGTGTTCGTATCATTACCCAAGACTCTCATGTCCCACCAGAAACTCACAGAGAATGTTTGTCACCATGGCCTCTGTGGTAGCTCATTCCTTTGATTTCCAAATTCCAATCCTCTATAGAAAGATGCTGAGCAGCTGGGAAGAAAGCACAGGCCAAAGGAGATGGAGTTAATCTTCCTGAAGGAAAAGAGGCTGGGATCTGCTATCCAAGTCTTATGCAGGATCTGGAAATGCGGACTTAACGATGTTCCCTTTTCACCATTTCAGACTCAACAACATATGCACATTTTCTGTTCAATGCATTTGATACGGACCACAATGGAGCTGTGAGTTTTGAGGTAAGCCCTAGACTATTTTCATATCATTTGACTTTGGACATGCTGAAAGAGATTTTAGTCTTCTTAGTGGTAACATTTGAGTTCGGCGATTTCATCGTTTTTGGACAGGGAAGCAAAGCCCAAGAATGCTTCCCTTTCCTCATGGAATTGCTGAGAAGCTGCCCTTACCTTTCAAAAGTACAAATTACAGCCCACACTTAGTTTATTTTCTAGTGTTTTACAACTGTTTGTACAAGAAAAGTCCATTTCCTCGACTGTATGTGAATATTAAGGCAAATGACTTAAATATTCACTGGCACCTACCCTTGTGCAGGCCCCGTGGCACAAGGCCCAAGTAAGTGAGGCAGGCAGGCAAGAAATTAAATATATAGAAAAATACTATATTCACCAGCCTGACAATTTTACAAAAAAAAAAAAATCTGTTCTTAAATTACGAACTTTAAGTGATCTATAGAGGAAGCACGCAATTTTGTTCATGAAATACTTTATATTAGCATGTAGTAAAATGAAATGTCATGGATATTCACATCACTGATATAGATAAAGATATAGATAGATGTAATTCATATGACTCATATGGTATATAGCGGGTCACAGACGACAGTATATTCAATTCTAAATGTTAAGGGGGTAAACAAAACAGTAACTCTTATCAGCTGTGAGTACTTGTGTCTTTCATTTTTGTTGGAAAAACTATAAAAATTGTATAACTCATCTATTTGCTTATATTCGGAATGGCTATGCTTCATCTCTGGGAAGTAGAATTATACATATTATTGCTTTGTAATTTCAGTTTCTGTCTTTAATTAAGATATATATACACACACTATTATGTACATCCACTTATATGGAAATGAGGTATATACAGTTAGTATATAGACACTCTACATATATACATATATGTATATAAATGGAAATGGGGTAATTTGGGAGATACATCTTTGGGGAATGTGGAAGGATGTGTCTTACACATGGTCAGAAATTTCAGCAAGGGCCATGACAAAGGAAAGCAGAGGCTGGGATAGGACAGGCAAGGAAAGGATACTGGTGTGACAGAGGGTGGTAGCAGAGAAGCCTGCCCAATGAAAGTATGATCCAGGTCTGAAGGACAAGCAGGAGCTGCTCGAGAGAATGAGGCGTGGAATGGGATAGGATAGGAGGCAGCAGGGAGAGAGGCAGAGGCCAGGCAGGGTACATCAGGCTCTGGGAACCAAGACAAGGCATGTGCAAATCATTGAGAAGACAATAAAAATCTGAGCCAAGATTTTTGTGGGGAAGGAGGCAGAGGCCAGATCCTGACAAGTCTTAGGCAGAATGCTAAGGAGGTTGGACCACCTTGTAGGAGATGAGGAGTCTGTGAGAATCTTCAGCAGGGACATTGGTTTATCAGTGCTATTTTCCTGGAAACACAGAATACAATTAGCCAGAGCGAATGAAAGCCTGAACTACAGTAAAAGTATTGGAGAAGAGGTGGGAAACAAATTCAAAAGATACTAAAATGAAATTTGTAGAATTGCATTTCCACAAATCCCTCATATTTAAGAAAATAAACATTGATATGCACTTGAGCAGCTATCTAGGTACGAGGGCTCTGTGGAGTCAGGATGAAAAAAGAAAGGTGCAGACTTCTGACTGGTCACTTAGGCAGTGGCCCCAGGAGCAAGAGGACCAGGCACCACTAAGGGCCTCCTCACATATATGGTATACTCATGCAGACTAAGTGCCACTAATGCAAAGAGTCGGGGTCAGGAACCTCAAAATTTCATCTCACATGTCTTAACCAAGAAGCATCACTGAAAAGAAAAAAAATCGAAACTGGCAGAGGTTGAGGGGAAGGTGTAAACAAAGTCAATATGGGACAGGTAGGTTTATCCTGGGTATGGAAGCAGTAAGTAGTGTGGGGAGAGGGTGTCGGTGGTACCAGTCTCCTGCAACATTTCTGTTTTCTATTGTTGGTGACAGTTTAGATCACCCATGATCATATCTTAGATCACACTTTGATAATATTGTCTTTTTGCTTGCTGCACTTTACTAACAAGATTAATTCCAGCACAGCCTTAATTTAGCTATAATATAGAAGTCAAGGTTTTCATTCACTTAGTGAAAACTTTTATATCTAGTTTTCAGAGGATGAGTCAGGCAAAAACTATTAGTGATTTCATTATTTGAAATTACTTATGTATCAGAAATATACCACCAATTTCCTATGGCACATTATATCCAATTTTACATGTAAATTTAGCCTGGTGTTAATGATATGAAACCATGAATAACATTGCTTTTATAATATTTATGTAAAATACCAGTAATTGTGATGAACATTGATTATACTTTGCAAAATTAGTTGTAATGGTTATATAAGATATTCTTGTTGGTAAAATGCCTTTCCTTTAAAAGGCAAACTAATGGCTAAAGTAATAAAGGTTGAATCAAAATCAAATTTAAAAGTAGGCTATTGCAGTTATTTTTCTAAATTGATTAGCAACCTGGAAAGTCTCTGAAAACAGAGATTGTTAGGGAATGAACATATTTTAAGCAGCAATAGCATACTGGGAGGTACAATAGGGAGCCCCCCAATTCTGTGATAAGGAGAAATGGAAGGTTTCCACTTAATTTGCTTAAACCTGAAGGGCAAAACATGAAGGGTAAAAAATAAGAGGAGCCCTGGCTCTAGATATGACTCCATCTAATCTCTATTTTGCCACCCAGTGACTCTGAGACCTTGAGCTGTGTATTTAACCCTCTAGGATTTAGTGTTCATATCTGCAAAACATCAGCAACCAAAGCTACTTCTTAGGATAACATAAGGCTACAATGTCAGTAAAGAGCTTGACTCAGTGCCTGGCATCAAATATGTGCTTAATATTTATTAGATATTAACTATAGCAGTTATTGGGGGATTTTTCCTTACAAAGCCAATTAATAATAACATTGATTATCTCTTTACACATAACGCAGCTACCTGCAAGCACATCATTCTAAGCCATAGTGGTCTTTTATTGGCAGGTAGGGGATCAGGAAGACTAAAGTCCCTGACATAGTGACCAGCACTGAGGCACTCAGTGAAAGTTTGGTAGATGAAAAAAGTTCGCAACTGAGTTAGTCCATGTTATTATAAAGACAAATCTCTATGCCTTTTTTCTTATTTTGCATTGATAATAAGAGAATGGAAACCAGAATTCAGTACAGACTCCCCCCCCACCACCACCTCCTGTCATATTTGTTTGTAAGGAAACAGGTGTAACCAACTTTCATGGATAAAAGTAAGATGGTTGTGCCAAGTACTCGCTGAGAATTGTTGCTTTAAGCTTGCCACTTCTTGCTTAAGAGATTCCAACTACCACTCAGAAAAGCATGGAGCAAAAATGTTATAGGCCACATTGAGCTTTTTAAAATTTTTGCACAAAATAGTAATTCCTATCTTGAAATAACTGTTTACTGATATTATCCTGCAAGGTAAAGAGAGAGGGCTGTTCAAGTCCATGTCTTTTTTTTTTTTTTTTTTAAAGATGTGGGGTACAATTCAGGGTTAGGTATACAAACGTTGATTATGCAGGTACCCTTGTTGATGAGGTGTGCCCCTCCCTCCCCTGGCAGTTTCCCTCAACTGCCAATCTCACCCCCACCCCAGCAGTTTCCCACTACTGCCGATCCCTTTCTTATAGTAGTATGACAATTGTTCAAGGTCCACTTATGAGTGAGAACATATGGTTCTCTGTTCTTTCTGAGTATGATCGACTCTAAATCAGTCTAAGTTGCTGTGAAGTCCATATGTTTGTCCTTCTTTATGGCTGCATAATATTCCATTGTGTATATGTACCACATTTTTTTATCCAGTCTAGCTTCGATGGGCAGCATGGTTGGTTCCATGTTTTTGCTAATATCTTTTAATATAAGTAGTTTCCGGATATATAATATGTAAGAGGAAGATGTGAATTTAGGCGTCCACATGTTAAGCTGGATATTTTTGTTCATAGATACTAGAAAATCATACACTAAATGACCAAAAAAAAAAAAGCTAAGTTCATTGGTTCATAGGACCAAAAAGTCCAGAGATAGGGCTGGCCACCACCTAAGGGTAGGACCCTTAGTGGTTTGAAAAAGAGGCCAGCAGCTCCTGGGCTCCATGACTAATTGTTCCTGTTGATCAGGAAAGGAGGAACATCTGTGTCCTAGCATTCCTAGTGATAGTGCAAGAATCCAGAGAATCACTCTTAGACGTGGACTAGGGTTGGTCACACGTCAGCCACATATCCAGTTGTCTTGGCCTAAGGGATGAAAATGTGCTTCCAGACTTTGCCCAGGTCATGACTCCACTACTAAAATCAGAGATGGAGTGAGCTTCCACAGAACAGCATGGGGCACCAAATGGAAATTTGGGATCCATTAAAGAGGTGAACAACAAAAACCCATGCTTAATTTGAAAGTGCTTTCTTTCATCTCTTGGAGGCTAAAAGATGAAAGACAGTACTTCAAGTCAAGCATGGGCTTTGGTTGTAATCTTGGATGGACTTAGAGTCTATAATACTGAGTGATCTATCACAGAAACAAATAACTGAGCATCACCCGTTCTCATGCATGAGTGGACCTTGAACAATTATCATAATACTATTTAAGAGAAGGATTGTCAGTAGTGGGACATTGCCAGGGGTGGGACGGGATTGGCAGTAGTGGGATTCTGCCGGGAAGGGGGGCACCTCATCAACAAGGGTACCTGCATAATGAACATTTGTATACTTAACTCTGAATTGTACCCACATCATCATCTTTAAAATTAAAAATTAAAAAAAAAGAAGAAAGTGCTATCTTTAAATCTTTCATCATTATTCTGGTCTGTTTCCTTTGGTAGTGAGACTAACTCAGTGACTACTCTTCTAGGCCAAAGATTATCCAATGGGATCCCTGGAAGCAGTATAGACATCCACTTGGAAGTGTTAGACATGTAAATTCTTGGGCTTCACCTAGGCCTACTGAATGTTAAGTTTTGAGAACTAATACTCTAGGCATGTTTTCAAAGACCTTGTATCCAGTTCCTTTTCCAATTATCTTCTATTTTGTGACTTGAAGAAACAGATGAGGTTCATATTGATAGTCGTCAAACTCATCTAGCCTTTCAAAAGCGTTTAGCAATCTTCTTCTCATAAGGCCCTAATGCTCTGCAATGACTGTTTTATACCTTCTTAAAAAGCCAAAGCTTTTAAAGCTACACAACTTTATAGCTGTGCAAGATGTGTATATTCAAGTCAAGCCCATGCTTGACTTGAAAGTATGTATATATATATATATATATATGTATATACAACTTTCCAGGAGATGGCAGGAAAATATTTTGAAGAAGGTCCACCTTCCTCTAATGTACGAAAGTCACAAATCATCTTATTGTCTACTAGCAGAGCTTCCTCCTCTGTCCTCAAAGCTTCAATTTTTACCTTTCCGCCAGGCTCTTCACTCCCAAGCAGCTGACATCGACTAAAGCTTTCAGAAAAAAATCACTCATCTTCCCTGCTTTAAATCAGCTACTGGAATCTACACCATGTTCTCCTTCTTTCTCCTGTATCAATTACCTTCACAGGTTGGACCAGCATGCTAGATCCTTTCTCAGAGCATACATCCTTTTCTTACTCTTTCTCTTTTTAGATTATTCCTTTATCATTAAAAATCACTCTTCACTCCTTCTGCTCCACTGGAACTTTCCCCATCACCCAGCAGTGAACTCTTGCTTATCCAATGAACATCGTTCTGTCCTATTTTGTTTCTTTCTTAAAATTGATTTGGCTATTCAGGACCCCTTGCAATATGAATTTGACTTTTTTTCTCAATCTCTTCAAGAAAGGTTAAGGTTCATTGGTGATCAATTTGTGTGAGTGGAATGGTTTTCATGATAAAAGTCAGCATCATGCTAAAGGAAAATAAGAAATATTCTCATTAAGCTCAGGCACAAAACATATTAATATGTGTCAATATATTATGTTAATACTTAATATTAACATATTAATAACATATTATTATGTTATTATTTTTATTATATAACATTGTTCTAGAGGTATTAGATCACACAAAATGAAAAAAGAATGTAAACATATAAAAATCAGAACCAGAGATAAAAGTGACTCCATTTGAGCTATTATGATTGCATGTCAAAAAATCTAACACTATGGTAACACTCAGTAAATTGGCAGTGTATAAAATTATTATACAAAAATTAATAGTTTTCCGTAAACAAACAAAACTAATTTAGAATATGTAATACAATGAAAGATCTCATATATAACAGCAACAGAAAGATGAAAACACCTAGAAGTAAGTATGAGAAGAAATATAAAAGGAAAATTTGATTAAATAAACTGTGATACATCCATACGTACGATGCAATGGTGGAAAATACTGGAATTATTTCCCTGAATTATGGTTAAATGAAAAAAAAATAAGTACAGAACAGTTGTTATACTATCATTTGTGTAAAGGAAAGAGGAATATATATACATTAGTATATTTTATACTTGTCTATGCACAAAAATTCCTTGACAGTAAATATCATCTGCTAATGCCAATTATTCCTGGGGGAACAAAAGGTGAGTGGGTCCAGGAAGGGAAGAAAGACTTTTTTTACCAGACATCTTACACAATTTTTAAATTCTACAATTAAGAAATCAGAACAGAAAAACAGCTATAAAATGACAGAATGTGGAAAAGGAAAGACAGAATGCAAATTCACCCAGAAGACCACTTTTGGATTTCCTTCCACATTCATTCCTACCTAAAACTAGACTCTGAATTCAGCACGTCATAATGTTAACCCTCCTCTGCATAACAGCAAATATATATGCATTCAGTCAAGTCAGTGTGCCTGGTCTGCAATCAAACCAGCTTAACCAGAACCTAAGCTGAGGGCTCTATTTGCTTAACAAACATTTACCTAGCTGATGCCCTTGCTGGGAATTGCTGGGAATTGTCATATGCAGCCTAATTTCTTTAATCCTCATCAAATCTTTAAAAGGCAGATAGCATTGTTAGCTCCATTTTACAGATATAAAAAATTGAGGCAAAAGGATGAGCTGCCTGAGGACACAATGCTATCAGTGATATAGCTGGAATTTGGATCCAATCTGGCTTTTAGCTCCATGCTCTTACCCACTGCCCACATATGAATTCTAAATAGATTTGTAATTAAAGACTACATTTAGTTAGCTGCCTTTCTTGTTAACAAATACTTTTCATTGAAAGTGTGGTATGTGTATTGCTCGTATTTTAAATAAGCAATGTTATTCAATTATTTTCAGTAAATTGTGTGCACTTGCAGTGGAAAGCCAATACCACTTACACTCAAGTGTCTTGCTGTTTGGGTGTCCATCCTGATGCAATTTCCAGTACCACAGCTGACCTAACTCACAGTTTCCAATTCAAAGATGAGAATGCAAGGCTAAGGAATGGTTTATGCCTGCAAAAAGCTCTGAGAATCAGATGACTAAGAACACATTGATCATTTTGCTAAAGAAATAATTCAAAATTCAGAGGGTTGTAACCCCTGCTTCCATAATTTTAGAGATAATATTATTAGTTTGTGTTTTACTTTTATAGAAATGTCATGTCAAATTGTACCTTCATTTTTATTTCTTTTTAGGATTTCATCAAAGGTCTTTCTATTTTGCTCCGGGGGACAGTACAAGAAAAACTCAACTGGGCATTTAATTTGTATGACATAAATAAAGATGGCTACATCACTAAAGAGGTAAGAAATGCTTCACCAACACAGTTACCATTTAGACCATTTTAATTTCTTAACTGTAAAGTATTAGACAAATGGCTGGAAATGTTGGCTCATGCCTATAATCTCAGCACTTTGGGAGGCCAAGGTGGGAGGAATGCTTAAGCCCAGGATTTTGAGACTAACATAATCAATATAGCAAGACTTTATCTCTACAAAACATCAAAAATAAAGAAAATTAGCCAGGCATGGTAGCATACACTAACAGTCCTAGGTACTTGGGAGGCTGAGGTAGAAAGATCCCCTGAATCCAAGAGTTTGTGCCTGTGGTAAGCCATGATCATGCCACTGCTTTCCAGTCTAGGCAACAGAGTAAGACCTATGCTAAAAAATGTATATACATTTTAAGAGATGTTATCTATGTATTACTTTTCAAAGTTGTATTAAATTACGATAGCAATGTGTAGTATGATGTTCATTCAACTGTGCTTCTGCCATTTTCTTTGACTGTCCTACCTGTCGCATGGTGACTCTAGCATTCATTTGATCAATACCACCTTTTGAACAAATGTCATATTTAAAATGTGTATACACTTTTTGGCATCCCCTATAATTCTGATATATATATCACAATCGTAATTATTAAGTTGAAAATAGTTTTCTCAAGAAACCCCAAATATTTTGTGGTGGTGGTAGAAAGATGTATTCTAATAAAAACTTTAGAGTGAACAGAATTAGTTTATGTGAATCTCCAAAGTAAATATATAATGCATAAGGATTACACCCTTGTTTCCTGCTGGCATCTTAATAAATACTGTGAAAGGAATAAAGACTGCAATTGGAGTAAGATGGAAAGAAAATATATCCAAACTGTGTTTGAATATTTGACCTGAAACCTGTATTATCCCCTTATATTGTGATTCATAAAGAAATGCAATTTTGCAATCATATAGATTGTGGATGACCTGATGCAATAGTTGAGTCTCCACATACACTCTGAGGCAGACTATCCAAGAAAGAGAAGGCTCACAGACCAAATTAAGATACTCATATCACATTCTTAATTAAACTAATTAAAGACACTGTGAGAAACAAAGGGAAAGAGACAAGCTAATCACACTTAGGATAAGGTACAGGTGGAGGTGAAAGACCACACTCCCTAAATGCTAGGCATGTTCAGTTTTCCTATGTCCTATCTTTCTCTCTGCCTCACCAGCCTTCCCAACAGTTGAGTTTTAAGCAGGGGGCCCCACAGACAAAAGGTGCTTGGGGCCAGCGGCCAATGACAAGAACTTGCTCTACTGGAGAGACACAGAGACAAGTGTTTTTGGTCACAAGTTATAGCTTGACAAGCAGTCATAGGTTTTGTTGGTGTTTTCTGAACCGAAAACACATGCAGCCAGAATGGGTGTCATCAATAGGTGCCAAATTTAGACCTCATGAGTACTAAGTGTTCATGTATATGGAGTCTATGTATATACTGAATAGTTAGTGCTTTTTGTATATTTTTTATACCATGAATATTTATTACCCAGGTGCTTCAGGAATACCAGGTATCTTTTGATCCTCCAATTCCTTTCTACACCTTTCTATGTCTAATACATCTCATGAACTCTGCCTATGTCTAAGAAACATCTTGTTACTTGTCTGTACTCAAAATATCTTTAAAAATTTCAACTGCTTTACAAGCTACTTTATCATTAGTAATAGAATTGAATACTTTTAAAAGTAATCATATATTAGATCTGTATTATCAACCTAAACCAGAGACTTGATGCAAAGCAAACATGATCACTATGAATGTCTAAGGTCTAAGTAATTATATATGTAATTTATATTATGTAATATATATGTATACATATTACCCTCATAAGAATGAGGATGACAAGGCAAAAACTAGATTTTGTTTCAATAAAAATAAAATTTGTCTAAAAAAAGAAAGACAGGTCAAAATATTTTAACTAGTCTTCATGTGTGAATTTTTCCATTGAGGCCATAGTAGGAAAAAAAAAGCAACAAAAATCCTAAAGAGTTTTGAGAATTATCAATTAGTTTCAGTAATTCTAAATGGAGTTTATTTTATTCTCAATGGTATGAAGTATGTTTGATTCTCAATAAATGGAAATTGATAATCAAACCCATAAGACATATTATAACTCAATATAAAACAGATAATTTATGTAAAGTCTATGGAAATCCAAACATTAAAACAGAATATTCCCTTCCTGACCATGTTAGATAAATGGAAATTTGCTTCACTTTGAAACCAGTATCAGAGTTGATTCTTATATTGTGATTCTGCTGCTTTTAAGGCAGACAGCTGTTTGTTGGCTTTCTCTTAGTCCCCTAATAAAGAGTCTAAGAAAAATAAACAATTTAAAGTTGAGTATGAAAAAAATCTGTCAAAGCCTCTTAGACTGGCTTCTTCATACATTGTGTGCAACCTCACATGAGTGCCTATTACTTTTCAGGAAATGCTTGACATCATGAAAGCAATATACGACATGATGGGTAAATGCACATATCCTGTCCTCAAAGAAGATGCTCCCAGACAACATGTGGAAACATTTTTCCAGGTAGGAATGAAAATAGAAGTAAGGGAGGGAGTGAAATTAAGAGCTAATTTCCTTATGTTTGTAAACACCATGATAATTCAAAAGAATGCAAAGGAAAATAATTTTCATTGAGAGAGACAAAACAATCAAACCATCCTACTAATTTAATAATTTTGGTTTTAGATTTATCCTAGCACTGATAACTACACTTATTAAACATTCACTAAATCCTAGTTAGAACACTAAGAAATTCTCATGTTTCACAAGATTTTGAAAGTTAGTTTTTAGCTCTCATAAAAACCCTATATGTTTATAAATCCTCATTAGCCCCATTTTACAGATAAGAAAACCTAGACTCTGAAAGTTAAAAAAACAAAAAACTAAGTATCACATGTTCTCACTCATATAGTAGATCTTGATCATCCAACGTATTACCACAAGAAAATGACTGACAGTGGTGGGAAACTGGGGCGGGGGGGAGGGTGAGGGGGATGGGATTAATGGTGGTGGGTATCTGTTTGGGGGTGGGGAGACACCTCTTATCAACAAGGGTACCTGAACGAAACATTTTGTATGCCTAACCCCTAACTGTACCCCACAATAACATAATAAAAACAAAACAAAACAAAAAACAACAACAACAACAAAAAACTAAGGCTCAGCAAATTGCCTGGGATATAGAAGGCAGGATTTTTCCTAGAATAGAGTGACTCTAAATCTGCACCATATTATATTGAAAATGTAACAGCCTAAAAAGGATATGGCCATATAATTCTTATCTCCAAGAAACTGCTGGTTCCTACGTGAGACAGTTCCTTCACATAAAACAAACATTTGGGCTTTCTTTTCATCAGCTTCAGCTCATTCAGTTCATGTGTGAGAGTACCAAAGTGTAAGTCTGGATGAAATTTTGTGTTCTTTTTTTCCTGAACAGAAAATGGACAAAAATAAAGACGGGGTCGTTACCATAGATGAGTTCATTGAAAGTTGCCAAAAAGTAAGTAATAAAAGTAAAAGAACTATTCCCTTTGCTTTCATAACAGCTAGACTGAAAGTTGCCCCACTAGCCACAATGAACTGAGCAAAACATAAAGGTCATCCAACCAAGCTTACCACTTCAACAATAAGCAAGATACGCCTACCACTAAGAAAATAAGCGCCAGTTTATACAATCAATCAATATTGGAGAGTACCACTCTGAGGCAGGCCCTGTGAGAAGCCCTGGAAATGCATTAAGGGCACAAGTATTGTTTTTTGTTCCCCAAATCCTTTAGAGAGTATTCACCATTGGGGATAAAACCTATATGGGAGATTTGAATTGCTCTTTTCCCGGACAAGCATATCACTTGTCTATTATCTATTGTATCTCCATGGAATTAGATCTCCTATATGGGAAGGTATGCATCACAGGCCAAGCTTATATTTGATTTCTAGAAGAAATATTGATTTAGTGTATGTGGACAAGAAATGACTTTGTTGGCCAGGCACGGTGGCTGTGGCTCAGACTGTCATCCCAGCACTTTGGGAGGCTGAGGCGAGAGGATTGCCTGAGCCCGCGGGTTCGAGACCAGCCCAGGCGACTTGGCAAGACCTCGTCTCTACAATAAATCAAAAAATTAGCTGGCCATGGTCATGCATGCCTGTAGTTCCAGCTGCTTGGAAGGCTGAGGGAGAAGGAACACTTAAGCCCAGCAGGTCGACGCTGAGGTGGCCGTGAGTGTGCCACTGCACTCCAGCCTGGGTGACAGAGTAAGACTCTGATTAAAAAAAAAAAAAAAAAAAAGAAATGGCTTTTTGTTGGAAACTGGCAATGGTCTACAGTCACAAAAAATGGAGTGGAAAATGTTCTTAGAAGAGAAATCCAGTTACTTGTCATCTGAGAAACCAGTGTTAACTCATCCAGAATTATTTGACTTGATATAGGGGTAAAACCACAAATAAGAATTTTTGTATGCGTGAATTTTTAAAAATTTATTTTATTTTTTAAATTCTTTTTTTTTTTAGATTCAAGGGGTACATATGCAGGTTTGTTACATAGGTATATTACATGATATAGGTTTGGGCTTCTAAGTCTATCACCCAGATGGTGGACATAGTGCCCGGCAGGTAGTTTTTCAACCCTTACCCCACTCTCTACCTCCCCGCTTTAGGAGTACCCGGTGTCTGATGTTTCCATCCCTATGTCCCATGTGTATTCAGTGTTTAACTCCCACTTATAAGGGAGAATATGTGGTATTCAGTTTTCTGTTTGTATAATAATTTGTTTAGGATAATGGTCTCTACTAAAATAATCATGAGGACGAAGAAGGTTGCTGGTTCTCTTTATTTTTAAATTGTTATTTTTCATCTTTCCTGAAGCCTGCTTGTTTCTCACTTTGGGTTTCCATGTGGCTTTTGACTAGAGTTAACTTGGTAACACTAACTTGCTTAATGGTGATGTTGTTACTTGGTTTCTAGAGGCAGAAGCCATTATTGGTTCAGCTATCATTTACCATTACTATAAAGAGCTCACTAATTGCCATTGACATATACTTGACAAGTGCTCCAATAATGCCCAGTCTGTTCCCTAAACTCATTTCAGGGGAACATAGCCACTAGGAAATGATTTCTCCCAGTCAATCCTTTTTCTGGAATTGAGAGACCATTCATTTTTGATTTCATTATTATTGTTGTTTTTTGAGTCATAGTCTCACTCTGCCACCCGGGCTGGATTGCAGTGGCACATTCACTGTCACCACAGCTTTGGCCTGCTGGACTAAGGTGATCCTTCTATCTCAGCCTTCCTGGTAGCTGGGACTACAGGTGCTCACCATCACACCTGGCTAATTTTTTTTTTTTTTTGGTATATTATAGAGATGCGGTCTCAGCAAGTTGCCCAGGCTGGTTGCAAACCCCTGGTCTCTCTCACCTCTGCTTCCCAAAGTGCTGGGATTACAGGTGTGAGCCACTGCAACCAGCTGACCATTCATTTTTAAAGGCTCCAAAAAGCCATACACATTTAGTCATAACTAGCAGACATAGGGAAAGAGGTATGATTACTACAAACATGTTTCTTTTTTTTTTTTGAGTTGGAGTCTCACTCTGTCGCCCAGACTGGAGTACAGTGGCTGCTCCCGGCCCCCGCAGCCTCGACCTGCTGGGCTCCAGCGATCCTTCTGCCTCAGCCTTCCAAGTAGCTGGAACTACAGGCGCGCGCTACCACGCCCGGCTAATTTTTTATTTATTGTAGGGATGAGGTCTCACCAAGTTGCCCAGGCGGGTCTCGAACCCATGGGCTCAGGCAATCCGCTCATCTCAGCCTCCCAAAGCGTGGGATTATGTTTCTTAATCCACCTTTCTGCTTCTCATGTTCTCATAAACTGTTGGCTCATAACTCATACACAGTTTCCTTGCAAAAGTGTATAAATATCTCTGTGATCAACCTGGAATGCCAAAATTCTCATCTGTTCTTAATTTACTTAATCTCTGTGCCTCTCTAGTTTCCATTCTGGCATTATTTGAGAAATATCCTCTATTAACACCAACCAAGTAAGATTTAAATAAAGTGTTTAATACCTGGAAGACGCACAAAACATAAAATGGGCCCTCTGTAGTCATAATCTATGTGGAAAATGGGTAGAATGGCATTTGCACTTGCAAACACCCGATGTTTGAGCTTTTGGCACAGGCAGTTGGTGGGATGAGGCAATACTTAGGGGGCAAAATTGTGTACTTTCCCTTTGCTGATATACTGAATTTTCCTATTTCTCCCTTGCAGGATGAAAACATAATGCGTTCCATGCAGCTCTTTGAAAACGTGATTTAACTTGTCAAATAGATCCTCAATCCAACAGACAAATGTGAACTATTCTACCACATAAAGTTGGAGCTACCACTTTTAGCATAGATTGCTCAGCTTTACACTGAAGCATATTATGCAAACAAGCTTTGTTTTAATATAAAGCCATCCCCAAAAGATTTGAGTCTCCCAGTTATAAATTTGCATCCTTTTCATGATGTCACCGAGTTCATGGGATGTTCTAACTCATTTCATACTCTGTGAATATTCAAAAGTAATAGAATCTGGCATAGTTTTACTGATTCTTTAGCCATGGGATTATTGAGGCTTTCACATATCAGTGATTTTAAAATGTGTTTTTTGCTACTCATTTGTATGTATTCAGTCTTAGGATTTTAAATGGTTTTCTAAAATATTGACATCTGCATTTAATTTCCAGATATTAATTTTCATGTTTGTATGTGTAATTCCATTTATATACTTTAAACAAAATTACTATGATTCACACACACACACACACACACAGTCTCAGTTTCTATAGATTTGCCACTTTCTGTTAGACATTAATTTATCTGGCATTTTAAAGTAATATTTAACAAATTAGTTTATTACCAGATATCAGCATATGCCTAATAAAGCTTATTTTAATAAGCATTTCTCAATTTTCCATAATACATATTATAGCCAAGGCCTATATAATATGTATAATTTTGGATCTGATCAATCTTACAGGCTGACTGTTTTCTACTGTGTTATTAAGTGGAAGTTCGAGAAGGTATGAAACAAAACAAGTATGTTTACAGACATATGCAAAGGTTCAGGATCTGTCCTCCAGTCCACAGTAATGTTTAATAACAAGGACTCCTAACAGTATCAAAGGCCAATTCAGTTCCTTTCCCTGACTTCCTCACAGCATGTTTTTATTACAAGCCATTCAGGGACAAAGAAACCTTGACTGCCCCCAATGCCTACTAGGAACAAACAACAAGCAGAATTCACTTTAAAGGCACCAGTGATTCCATTGAGAACTACTACCAAGATTTAGTAGAAAATGAATATAAGTGCTGAACAACTCATCTGGATTACAGTATGATTCGTCATTACTCCAACAATTCAGATTCTTTTTAATGATCTTGAGCAAAAACTATAAGGTTGCCACATACTAAACATCTTCTCTGTTTCGTAGAAATGTCACAAAGACCAAGAGGCTACAGTAGGAGGAAATTAGCAACTGTCTTTGCAACAATAAATCAGGTATCTATTCTGGTGTAGAGATAGGATGTTGAAAGCTGCCCTGCTATCACCAGTGTAGAAATTAAGAGTAGTACAATACATGTACACTGAAATTTGCCATCGCGTGTTTGTGTAAAATCAATGTGCACATTTTGTATTTCAAAGAGAAAAAAATAAAAGCAAATAAAATGTTTATAACTCTACTGTCTATGTTATAGGTCTTTATTCTAACAAATTTTGTGATTACTAGATTAAAAACATTACTTTTTTCTTATGGCATTTTCTAGATCGTAGACATCTTTGGGTAGTACTAAATGCAAGGAAGACAAGTAAAAGCAAGGCTGGTTAGCAGGCAGCTGGTATAGCTAGCATGAGGATACAAAAAGGGGTAGAGACCTGAGAAAAAAGTGTGCCAGGCAAAGAGCCCAGGAAGGACAAAAGCTCTGAGGGAGGATGGGCATTTCTACATTAAGACTCCTGAGAAATTACTTGTATTCTTCAAAGTACAGCTGTGAGAATATATCTGAAATGAGAACAGCAAAGAGGTCACTCCAAGTGTTTAGGGGATAGAACCAAAAAAAAAAGAGCATTCTCTGATACTTCTGTAGTACAACAATGCTGCTCCCATATACAAGAGTGATCTCTCACCTATATGCCTACCAAAGTGTTAGCTCTGCATATGGTACAGCTACTCCAGTCTCCAGTCCCTTTGGCCTGTCTTCTTGCCCAAAAGATAGATCTTATTCTTGTTTTCTGTTTCTCTTACTTTATTCCTCTCTCTTGCAGAATGATCTATAGTCAGCTTTTACTACATCAAAATTCTGAACTACGTCTGTAAATTATGTTTTACAAGTTTTTTTTAAAAAATTGCTGAACACAAGCAAGCGTAACAAAATCACGGAATGCATATAAGAGTTTAAAATTTTAATTTCAGAATATCTTTATGTATACATCAGTATTTTCAAGCTATGAAATGCAAAAATAACATTTACTTAAATACAATTAACACCTAAAGTTTAGGTAGTTTTAACAAGTTGTAATAAACAACATACTTGTAACAGAATTTACACAGTTAGAAAACATTTCTTAAACTAGAATACTCTGGAAAGAAATTTTTCCAAGCATTCTCCATTATAAAATACATATTTACAAATAATAATAATGTATTCACAAACATTTGACCACCGTTTTATATTTCTATAGCCCCAGTAAATATAAAACCCAAGAAATGGCAAAATATCTGTAAAAATAAGTGCATGTCTACAAAGTAATAGCAAAAAAGGGTGTTATAAATTAAAACGCACTAGAAAATACAAACACAGCTGATCTTGCAAACTCAGTAATGGTTCTTCACACAAGTGAGAAAAATATGAAAAAGGCCCACAAAATTGTACTATTAAATAATTTCTTTTAATAGCTTTCCATTATCAACTGTTCTATTTTGTTGATGAATAACTTTCACTATGATTCAGTGCAATTGTATATACTCATCTTAACTCAGTAAATAATGAATGGTGGCTGTGATTTACAAAATAATAAAATGAACTGAATAAAGTTCCATGGGTACCCGTGGTCAGTGTTTGAAACATATCATCAGGTAGTAAGATGACTTTTGTTGGCTTTCTTCTTCAACAGCATATGGAGCAATATGTTGGAATTTTAGATTTGATGATGAAAAGGCTTCCCTGTCAACAAAAAAAAATTCACTATCATTAGCATCACACAGAGTTCCCCCAATAGGCATTTTATTTTCAAGAATATGCCTGAAAGGTGTCCAAAACTCAAAACAAAACAAAAAGGGATGAAAACAAAATGATGGAATAAGAAGTGCTTTTCTTTCTAAGTTAAATAGTTTCTACCAGTCACTTCGTTGTCAAACCTGGGTTAATGACTTCTCTATGCTTCAGTTCTTTGATATTTATTTATTTATTTATTTGTTTATTTATTTATTTTTTGAGTTGGAGTCTCACTCTGTCGCCCAGACTGGAGTGCAGTGGCCGATCCTGTCCACCACAGCCTCGACCTGCTGGGCTCCGGCGATCCTTCCGCCTCAGCCTTCCAAGTAGCGGGAACTACAGGCGCGCATTACTACACCCGGCTGATTTTTGATTTAAGGTAGAGATGAAGTCTCGCCAAGTTGCCCAGGTGAGTCTCGAACCTGCAGGCTCAGGCAATCCACTCACCTCAGCCTCCCAAGGCGCGGGATTACAGGCTGAGCCACCGAGCCTTTAAAGGCACATAACAATAAAATCTACCTCTGGGCCAGGCTCAGTGGCTCAGCCTGAGTCCCAGAACTTTGGGAGGCTGAGGTAAGTGGATCGCTTAAGCCCGCAGGTTCAAGATCAGCCAGAGCAACTTGGCGAGACCTCGTCTCTACAATAAATAAAAAATAAGTCCGGTGTGGTAGCACGCATAGTTCCGGCTACTTGGAAGGCTGAGGCAGAAGGATCGCCGGAGCCCAGCAGGTTGATGCTGGGGTGGCTGTGAGTGTGCCACTGCACTCCAGCCTGGGTGACAGAGTGAGACTCCAACTCAAAAAAAAAAAAAAACAAAAATCTTACCTCTGAAAGTTGTGAAAATTAAATAAGTTTAATGTCCAAAAAGTACTCACAGAGTATCTCCCATGTAATAAGTTCTCATTTACTCAATAAAGATCAAGGCTTATGTAAGGTGTACCTTTTCCAAGACAAATGTACACATCTCTTAGAAAAAAAAATTACACCAATTTAAGGCAGATAGTACAAAGGTCAGTTCTAAGGAAGGAACACTGTGACTATTTGTAACAGATATTTTTGTTTCCTCAAAAGTTGAGTCTTTCCATCAGTGTGATACACATAAGCCCTAAGAAATGAAACTGCAATACTGAGGACAATCTTTTCTAAAGACTTATTTCTAACATTTAAAGAAAGAGAAAGCTATATAAGCTTTTAAATTCTTAGAATAGAAAGAACATTCATTAATTTCATAAAGGGTTACAAGGTACCAAAAGCAAACATAATAATATTTAAGCTAAGAGAAAGTCTTTGATACATAATTGCAACAGAAAATTTTCTACTGCAATCACATTAATTATTATTAAAATATATAGGACATAAGAAGGGAATAAGAAGAGTCAAAAGAAAATAAACAATACTTAATATTAATAGCCCTTGTAACTACCAAAATTGTTATTTAAATTCTGTATTAGCAACACTCAAAACTGGTAAGATTGGCAAAAAAAAAAAAAAGAGAAGAGGAATTCACTATTTCTGAGACTTGGATTGGCTGACTATACCTCTGTATTGCCCCGCTAAATCTTAATGTGCTATTTCTGAACTTTTTTACATGCAAACTAACCCAGCCTCCAGTGAAATCTAACATACTGGGCCTGTTCCTTTCTACTTGTCTCATTCCCCATTCTGGTCCACAGGATATGGAAAACCATCTAGGGAGAGTTTCAGATTGAAAAGCTGTGCCATCATTATTTAGCATATGTTTCCATTTCACAGAGGAAGAGAGGACAAATTGCATTCAAATTCTCAGAAAGCATATTTGCAAGCAAGAATTTCCTTTCTGCTGAGAGGCTACAGAGGTTTGGCCAGAGGATGGCTCTGCTTATCTCCTCAACATGGTATCATTAATCCTCTGCCTAGGAGCCAAACACAACAGAGAAATTCACTATCTAATAGAATTTGGGACTTACTTCACTCCTCTTACAAACTTTATCCTAGGCATTCAGCAGAGAAAGAATATGGTCAATATGGCTACTGAAATCGGCCAAATAGGTAGAATAGGCAAAACTTAAGCTAAAATGTCTGCTATCTTAAAACTGTATACAATAACCAGATTTTCTTATAATTATTTTAGAAAGTACTTAGAATGAAACTAAGTTCTACAGTGTTAAGATAATGACATGCAATTCTTTCATTAATTTTGTTTTTCTATTTTATTTATTTATTCATTTTTCTTTAGAGCTGAGGTCTTACTATGTTGCCATGCTGGTCTCAAACTCCTGGGCTCAAGCAATCCTCTCATCTCAGCCTCCTAAAGTACTGGGATTACAGGTGTAAACCACCATGCCTAGCCTCTATTCTATCATTAATATCTGATTAAACATAATCTTCAAAAACAAGACTGCTACATGGAAATATTTTTAAGACTAGATTATTTGAATACTTCTTTCAAATGAGAAAATTAAATCAACCTAGTAATTTTATCAACACTATACAGTAATGAAATCCCCCACATTCTTGTATCTTGAAAATTTAGAATGATTCGTTAAACAATTCCAGAGTATGTATGTATGCATACATGTGTACACACAGGTGTGAAAGTATATACACAATCACAGACATAATAGTGCATTCATGTGGCTGTGTCACTTCAATATTTGATGATGGGGATAGATTTAAATTTTGAAGCAAAAAAGATGGCAAGTGAAAGGGAAAAAAAGCATCTTTCTTCAATGAGCTAAGTTAATCCTTTGATTTTATTAATTTTCCAACAGCCAAAACAAAAACATCTAAAATACTTTAAATGAAAAAACTGTAACATGGTACCACATGGAGTGCCATATAGTAAACACTGTGAAAATGTACAAGCACTGTATTTATATCACTTGGGTTTGAGTCCCGGTGCTTAAAAACGGTGTAACTCTGAGCTCTACAAGGAAAATAACAATATCAATTTCAAACAGTTATGGGAAGCTGAAATGAGATAGTGACTAACTTGGTAACATGACTAACAGTAAAAAAATATCATAACTTAAGGAATAACGTTCAACTTACACTTCCACCATGCTGCTCAAGCTTTTGTAATGCACTGGTGATTGGCTCTTTAAATTTCTTGTCCATTAGTCTCTTGGAAAGCTTTTAAAATAAGATTGGGGTGAAAATGAAATGATTTGACAAAGTAACAATGTTCACTACTGTTACTTTTTCAAGTAAATTAAGACCACCCCCTTAATTTGTTTTAGAGTTCAGGGCTTCTTTTAGGAAACATTTCACTGAAATCTAAAAATAGACATCACTATATTTTTAAAAATATATTTATATTATTTCAGGTAATACCAATCCTACAAAATCTGCTACAATGATATCTAGAGTAAGTTTTCTATAAAATAACATACTTTTCCATTTTGTAATTTACAAGAGCATTTTGAGAACTATGATAGAAAGCTTTCTCTAAAACATATTTTCCTAAATAAATAGGAAAGAGATGATAAAACATAGCATTTATAAGAATAATTTACTATGAGAGACAGGTAGAGGAATTAAACTGAAAACCACAAGATGGTATCATATCCCAGGGTATGTCCTAAATGGGCCTCAGTTGGAAAAGTAGAACTTTGAAGACAGCACAAGGTGATTGAGGATAAAATCACAAGAGCAGAGAGACAAACAGTACACTTCAGGTAATCAAGCACAACTTGTAATAAATAGTGTTCCCACCAAATATGTGCAATGCCATACCCAAAGACATAAACATGTCAGCTTATAGCAATCCTTGATCATGAGACCACTTTCTGGAAATACAAATAAAGCTAGGCAGTAATTGGTCACTATCAAACACTGATAAAATTCCTGTCATATAAAATTGGTTTCTGGTCCTTAGTCTAGTAGGAGTACTTCATACCATTAAGCATTGAGTAGTGGGGCGTTCAGGCAATTACTGAAGATTAGGCAGGGTCAGAAGAGACTCCGAGAAAGATTTTTTAAAAAATCTAAGACAGGCAACTCAAAAGGAAGAGACTTGTAGAACCTATGAATGCCCTGGGGACAGACAATAAAAAGTCTCTTTACAGTCCTTCAGTTTGCTTTCTTTAGACTGTATTACCCTATACAGTCTGTATACACCCTGTATAGTATATAGTCTGAACATACCCCTTTCTAGGCAGATCCATGAGCTACCATCATCAGAATCACCTGATACTGGTTTAAAAGTGCAGATTCTTGGGTCCCACCCAATACTTAACCAGAATCTCAAGGCAGAGACTCAGATTCTGCATGTTTAGCAAGATTTCCAAGTGATTTATTCCCTCTTTAAAGTCTCATGCAGTTGCAGCTCAGACAGAGTATGATTTATTTTGCATATAAGCTCAGTGGCTAAATTGTAACTTTTTCCAAAAGAACTCTTTCTTACAATAAACAAGAAATGCAGCAGTATATAAAATAGATGAAAATGGAACTTTCAGGCTGAGAGGTGTGGCAGACGGAGTTAAGTGAGGTAAGCAGGAAGCCCTAGAGGACTGCACTGGCATCCTCAGGGATGCTTGTGCTAACAGACCAGGCACAAACACACACAGGTCCTTTTTCTAGGCTCTCTTCTCGATGTAGCACCACTAAGATCTGAGGGCCAGGGTGGGGTCTAGGTCCTCCCAAAGTGCTGACAGTCCAGGATGGTTAGAGGCCCTTTCTCAGTCCCTGTCTAAGGAAAAGCGGACCTCTGAGAAGATATGCCAGGGACCAAAGATTAACGCCACTGACTCAGAAAGGAAAAAAATATGTAGTTTAGTTCTTTAATCTGGCCTTTTCTCTCTGCCATGGTGGGTGTGACTAAGAGGTTGTTTAGAAAGAGAGGGTTCTGGTCCTTGCTTGACTTCAAGTTTGGGGAAGAATCCATGTGATTCCTGTTCTTTACATATCATGTCCCCCTCACTCCATCCCAGTGTTCTCAGATGTCCCTGCTACTTATTTCTCCTCTACCAAGAAAAAAAAATCTCCACAGGGGCTGAGAGTGTGTCTGCTTCTGCTCAGCATTAGCATTAGCGTTATATTCGCAGTGCTTAGTGTTCAGCATAATACCCAGTATGGAAAGGGAAGAAGACGGCAACAGATTTATGTTCAACGGTTGAATGTTTGAATGAATCATTCAATCTGAAAATGAGCCACTTTATATACGACTGGAAATTCTTATAGTTGGTCAGTCACAACCCCCGATATGAAGCTTACAAGTCAACATCTGCCAGGATTCTCTGTCTTCCGTGCTAAGACTTCTCACATGTCAAGGCTCGAGAGTCTATTCTCACTATGTCTTCTCCCCACTGGACTCCTCATGGGATTCAGCACCACCATTCCTAAGCTCAGAATAGCTATTGTGATAGAGTCACCACCATCCTACTTTCTACAGGTATAGCTAGGTGGCTCCTGAGGTGTATTACACTACTTGCAAAGAAGGAAGTTAAAAATAGAATTGTAGGATCTCGCATATGGATGGGTCTAAGGAAAAACAGTGCAAACACAATCAATAGACATGTCTTGGCTCTGAACTACAGAAGAATATAGGCAGAGAGATCCTAGCTGCAGGTAATCCTAGCCAGGACTTTATATCAGTGTTCAGTATAGGAAAGGATAACCCTTGCCTAAAAAAAGGTTAGCCCTTGTCCCTAGCTCCTGGGATGATAACTTCTAAGATCTTGGACTGTCCTGCCAGGTAAAAGTATCACCTCTTTTATTCCGGCGGCTTTGGACCACACCAGATAGCATACACTAACAACTTAATAACTTAATTTATGGTAGGAACCTTAGACCAGAGTATCAGCTTGACTTCTAGAGAGGCTGTAGACTAATGTCAATCACACAGGCAGGCAGTCATGCTTGTATGACACACCCCTTTAAAGATTAATTTGAAGCCATTTAATCCTGAAGAGATACAGACAGTACACGATACATATACACAACCACTCTGTAATCTTTGTAGTACTCACACTTGTAAGCAGATGTTTCAGATGGTCATTTAGATAAGGACCAACAACAACACTTAACTGAACCAAGGCATTCAATCCTCTTTCAAATACTTCATCATCTGAATGGACCTGTAAGGTCAGTTATTTGGGGGTGTAGGAGTATCAGGGAAAAGAAGAGAAAAGGAAAGAAAGTTGGATTAGAAAAAAGGGCAAGCAGGTGGGCAGAAAAGTAATATTAAATCTTTAAAATAAGAAGATAATCAACAACACCCAGAATTATAACATAACCTTCAATGTAGAACATTTAGAAATGAAAATCAAATGTTTGACCTACCTTACTGAAACATTAACTAAAATATATTTAGCATACAGAAGGACTGATTTGAGGTTCATTACTTTCACTAATTGCTCAGAATGTCCCTTTTACCTTCAATATTTCCTGTAAAAGTGTATTCAAGTAGGTAATCATCTGGCCCTAAATAACAGTGGCCTAATTCTGCACATACCTCAAAATCACAAATAAAGGACTAATTTTCACATAATTTGGAGGGAAAAAAGGCATAAAATACTCTAAATATATTCCAGCTTTCTTTTCTATCATGTGTTTTGAAATAGAAACTACAATGAAATAAATGACATACCAGAGTTGCTTTTAGCACAGGAATCAGTCTAGGGAGCAAAGGAACAGCCTTTTCAGGAGCACCATTAACCAAAAGCAATTCTCTGAAACCCTCCTTTGACACAAAGGTATACGGATGTTTAGTCTCTCTCAGACCCTGTCAAAGACCAAAAAGAAACATGATTTACTATCCATTCTGTCATGCTAATAACAGAAAAACTGAATCCTTACTAGCTTAAGCAAAAGCCAAAAGTTTAATTATTATTATTTTCTTAACCATGACATATAATTTCAGCAATTACAATTTCAATCACACTGATAAACTGTGGGGGAAAAGGACATACAGTTAACCCTTAGTATCTGAGAGAGCCTGGTTCCAGAACCCACATAGGTATCAAAATCCATGAATGCTGTTATATAAAGTAAGTGGCACAGTATCTGCATATAACCCACACACATATTCCCATATACCGTAATCATCACTTGATTATTTGTAATACCTAATATAATGTAAAGACTTTATGAATAGTTGCTATACTATATTTTTATTTGCATTTTTTATTATTGTATTGTCATTTTCTCTCTCTCTTTTTTTTTAAACATAGTTTTGATCTGCAGTTGGTTGAATACATAGATGTGGAACCCATGGATAGAGAGAGCTGACAGGATACGAGACAGGAGGAATCTTTACCCACAGAAAGAAAATAAAAAGAAACATAGTAAGAAAAGGAAAAATGAAAGGATAGGAAAAAGGAAAGGAAAAATACAGAGAATTAAGAAGAAAGAGGAAAGAAAGTAGGAAGGAAGAAAAAAGCTGGGAAAGAAGAGAGGAAAAAGAAAGGTAAATAAAAGTATAGAAAAAAAGAAGGGAAAAAACCTACTAGAATATTAAAAATATTTTGTCTACACTTTAAAATGCTGTCTGAAAGTACAGCAAATGAGTATAAAATGTATGTTCATAACCACTGCTTTATGAATGCATAACTATTGGATCCCTTACCTCCATAGCAATTTTACGACTTGTTTAACGAGTTTCCAAAATATATTTCCTTTGCATTTAAATATAGACAGATATTTAGAAAGTAAATATTATACTATGTACAAAAAGCACTGTAAGATTTTAAATGTTATTTTTAACCCTGGAATACAACATAAAAATATATTTTTTAAAAATTTGTGTAGTGTATTTCTCACTATGCCTCTCACTGCAAATGCATTAGAAAAAATTAGCACTCTTTTGTTATTTAACCAGTCATAAAGGGGCAATCTGACTTTTATCAAGATAAAACAAAGCAGAACAAAAACCAGTAACATACTTCTTCAGTTTGACAATCTGTGAAGTCAATAAACATAACCCACTGCTAAGTCATGCTTCAAAATACAAATTTTCTTTCTTTCTTTTTTTTTTTTTTTTAGTTGGAGTCTACCCATACTGGAGTGCAGTGGCTGCTCCTGGCCACCACAGCCTCGACCTGCTGGGCTCCGGCGATCCTTCCGCCACAGCCTTCCAAGTAGCTGGAACTACAGGCGCGCGCTACCACGCCCAGCTAATTTTTTGATTTATTGTAGAGATGAGGTCTCACCTGCCCAGCTGGGTCTCGAACCCGCAGGCTCAGGCAATCCACTCACCTCAGCCTCCCAAAGCGTGGGATTACAGGCTGAGCCACCGAGCCTGGCTTTAAAATACAAATTTTCAACTAATTTGTCCTATAGACCTAACTATCGGCTTCTAAATAGTGACTAAACATTTATTTTACTCGGTGTTGTCATGCTTTTGAAAACAATGCTCCCTAGCACAAGGGCATCATTTTGAATCCGTTTCTGTCATCTAGGAGCACCCTGTATCCTGTTCATTTTAGAGGTGAAGAATCTCAGATCAAAAGCTGAAGTGGATTTCAATCGTTGTTCTTCCCCATCAGTAAATGAGTAGAGGAGAAAGTTAAAAATCTACTCACTACAGAAATAAAAGTATTGGTGACTGGACAACAGGTATATAAGTGCTGACTTTCTGTGGTCTAAAGTTAGAGTCCAAGTTACCCCTTTGTACTCAGATATGCCCTCTGAGAGAATATCATACATCTAGCAAACCACTCAAATGTCCCCTTCTCAGGGGACATAAAGAGATTGCTGGTGATTATACGAGACAAACTTATGCCAGTGAAAATTTTTCAAAAGTGTTTCCTTAAAGTTTTCCATTCAAATTGCACAAAAAAGTACATAAAGACATGGTATATATACTGAGAAATACGTTAAAAAATATCAGCTGGTGTTATATAGAAAGAGAATGTCTGAAGTGCTTTCACAGTGGTGCAAAGACTGGACAATAAATCACATATTATTAATGTGGAAGGAAGAAAATGAGACTGCACTGTCTGTGCAATGAACGTTCAATGCATGTCGGTGACTGCTCCACACATTATACTACACATTAGACAAATATAAGATACAAAATTTCCATTTTTTTTGTCATAAATAAGTTCCTCAATGTCCAAAATTCCATTATAAGCTAAATATCATTACAACAAAATACTTGATTCCAATGCTGTACTATTTAATATGAAGTGATTAGTTTTTCACTATTTCGTTAAAAAAGTATGCTTAAGTTGCTGTAGGTGATCTGTAAGATGTCTTCAAGTCCAAAGGGTTAAAGGACTTCCTATACCCTGTGATTAGCTACAGCATGCTTTCAAAGCTATCACTAGTTTTGATTAGTCTGAAAAATGGTTTACTGCCATGTATAAAAGGTTTAAAGTTTAAAAAAGAACTAAAGAAACATCACTAAGATTTTTAACTTTAATATCAACTTCAAAACCAAATTTCTAAATAGGCCACAATAAAAATACTACTTATAATACTGAAATAATTCTGCAAGTTGGGCTATAAATTAAGAAAAGAAAAAAACCTATTAAAACAATTTGGCAGTTTCTCCTAGTAACTGATTAAGTACAAATACAAGATAAAATACATTTGGAAAACTAATGGAGGAACTAGAAATTGTGATGTTTCATTATAATTAAGGAACCTCAACTGGCAAAATTATCTACTTTTTTCTGCTCTGCTCCCACTTGGTCCTCTCTGCAGGTTTTATAGGAAAGGCAAGCTGTTTCTTTTAAGAAAACACCTGCACTATTTCACTGTAATGTTTTTACTTAGGTTACTTACTATTATGTGACTTATTCTATAAAGAGGGTATTGCCTATTTTGATTGATATCATTAAAATTCTAATCATTAGTTTCTTAACAATAACACCAAAATAATCTTTAACTCTTAAAAAAGGCAAGTAACTAGAAGTTTAAACATGAGACTTCTCATATTTAATTCACTTCTCAACTCTGGGAACAAAATTCATAGAAGGCAGCAATGATTCACTTAAAGCTAAGATACTGTTTTCCTGACACAAACGTTAAATTATATAGAGAAAGTTTTTTTTTTTACTCTTCTATAAAAACTATTTCCTCCATGGCATTGTATTGAAAATGTACAAGGAGAGCATATGGCTGGAGATTTCTCCAAAAGGTAATTTGTATCAATTCCCTAAGAAGCACAACATGTTATATGATTGGTTGTATGGAAGTAGAATAACCACTTGTTATCTGACATAGTTTTAAGTTTTAATCCCTGATGTTTTCCTAATTTCATTAGTGCAAAAAATCTTCCTCCTCATTATAATTTAATGCATTTTTGTTTTTTTGAAACAAGAAGAAATAGTTCATCCACCTACCTACAAATCCCTTTGTAGACTAAGTCCATGTTTATAAAGCTGATTAATCAATTTCTAATAAACATATATCGATCAAAATTAGTTCCTAAGGTGGTACAGTATTTCAATATCTATTTTTCAAAAGTACAGAATGAGATTTACTGACAAGTCACAAAAATTTACTGCAATTTAAAAATATTTTTTTCATAAATACTCAGAAGAGAGAGAATATTTACCTCAGCTAAAGTGATAAGAAGAGGATCAAATGAAAGATTTTCAGGAGGACAGTCCCACTGTAATCTGTGTTTTACTGAACCATGTACCAATCTGAAATATAAAAGTCAGTGAAGGTAACAAGGAAAATATATATTAACCAGTGATGGACTAACATACCATACTCTTCAAGAGTACAACCATATTAGAATTACCTTGTAATGTGTAGAAACACCATAACTTTAAAAGATATTACAAGGATATTTTACAAAGCAGTGTCAACAATCCTACAAATTCCTACTCACTCAGCAAAACTGTTTTTTTTGTTGTTTTTTGTTTTTTGAGTTGGAGTCTCACTCTGTCGCCCAGACTGGAGTGCAGTGGCCGCTCCCGGCCACCGCAGCCTCGACCTGCTGGGCTCCGGTGATCCTTCTGACTCAGCCTTCCAAGTAGCTGGAACTGCAGGCGTGCGCTACCACACCCGGCAAATTTTTTGATTTATTGTAGAGATGAGGTCTCACCAAGTTGCCCAGGCAGGTCTCGAACCCGCGGGTTCAGGCAATCCACTCACCTCAGCCTCCCAAGGTGCGGGATTACAGGCTGAGCCACCGAGCCCGGCTAGCAAAACTGTTTAGTAACCCTACATTTGCTAAGCTTACAGTTTTGTTGCTTAAACATGTTGCTATACGTGAATCTTAATGCACATGTTCCAGGCTATATATTTTACGCATAATTATGACATTGTAGGTAACCTACAGAAAACTAAAAACAAAAACAAACAAAATGTAATAATTAGAAAAAAATGTTTTATAGGGAACATTGTTTTTCAGATATAGATCATTTAACCATAACACAAATAATGTGAAGGCAACCTAGGTTTTATCCCAGTTAAAGAGAAGAAAACTGAGGCCAGGAAGGTGAAAGGGCCCATTCAGGGCTACAAAGTGGTAGTTCCTGAATTAGGGTCTCTTCTGTGTCTTCTCTTTCAACCTTTATTGAAACATAACTGGCATGCAACAAACTACACAAATAAACATACAAATAAACCCAAGGAACTATCATCACAATCATGACTGTGAACTTATTCATCACCCTAAATGTTTCTTTGAGCTCCTTTGAAATGGTCTTAACTTCTTGATTCCTTTTTAAGGCTTATTTTAATTAAGAGCAAGAGGTATCTGTAACACTGTTTTTACATTTTTGCAACAGCAAATTGCTGGGGGTAGGGGAGAGTTAACTTTAAAATAAGGCTTCAATTCAGAATCTAAATATGAAATAATAACAATAAATTAAATAATGTTTATTGAGATTATTTTTTCACTCTAGGTCTGAAAATATAATTTAAAAATACATTTATTGAATTTTGGAACAAAATTAAACAAATAAGTGTCAGGATTCTTGTTTCCACAGTGAAAATAAAATTTTTTATCATCCAGAACAGGCTAAAGTTGGATATACTATGAAGAAATAAATACTTCTTAATAATAAATCTTAAAATAACATCACATTATTAGTAATCTATATTTTATTTAAAATAGTTCTGACATCTATCTAGACAGACAGCAATAATTATATCCAAAAGGAAGCACAAACAGCCATATGTACTTATTAGAAATATAAATAATTTAATTAAATTGACAATTTTCATTTTACCAACAAGATAGGGTATTTTAATTTGCAACTTGCCCAAGTCTATGAATGCTTAAATTGGTTGTTTTAAAAAATGGTTCATTCAATTTCTTAAATTATTTGGTGGTTTACCATAGATCTCAGTAATTGTATTTTGGCATTAAATTGGCTTTCTTCAACAATGTCCAGCAATCTATACCAATCCAACAGTCAATATGAAAAGTCACCTTTATTTCAACCTAGTAAATAAAACTTTCAATACATATAAACTGAATACTGTAATGATTTTACTCAGTTTTTAGAAATAATATAGTCAGTTATAAATTGTATTGATTTTACCTGCAAGGAATACCTCCTTTGGAGTAAATAGCTGCAAACGCAGAAGGGGCTCGTGACTGTTCACCAAACTGAAATAAAAAGTGAAAACATTACTATCTTCTACCCTTCTGAGGTCAGAGGCAAACAGCTATCCTGGCTTTCAAGCGTCTATGCTGGTATCAACGCATCATTCCTACTCAGCAACATGACTGAAAAATGGTCAATCTTCTCAGAACTAGTGATATCAAAACTTCACGTTGTACATGTCCTTTTACCCCCACTGGCTTCACAAGGCTCGAAGGTAGCTGAAACCATACATGAATTGATAGATCTTTCTACCCTCTTCCCTACTGTAACTTTTCAAGGTGAGGACTAAATAGAAAAGAGATGTTAAGTACACCGAAAGTATATTTGTTTTCTGCCTCCAGCACATCTCTTACTTATCCTCCACCGATTCTGGATGGCATGGGTAGTCACAGAACTTGTATAGTTTTTCCAAATTGTCTTTATGCTTCCAAAAAAAGCAAAGGGTTACATTGGCAAGACTGAGAAAGTTGAAGACAGAGCAAGATTCTCACAAGCATATGTCTGGATGTGTCTTCTTAGGATATATGACTTCACAACCTTTCAGTTTTGCTATATATTATCTTAAGAATAGATTAATACTATACTTACTCTCCAAGATGAACTTAAGATATAGTCAATCACAACAGTTCAACAATCACAGCATAAATAATTTCAGTATAATTGATCACAGACTTGAGAATTTAGGCACAAAAAGGAAATGTTTTATCACATGGTACTTTGAACATAATCAAACGAAATAAAACATAGTTGTCTAAATTAAAAAACAAATTTACTAACCTATTTTAAAGATATATCTAGCTTTTTAAATTATTATTATTATTATTATTATTATTTTTTTTTTTTGAGTTGGAGTCTCACTCTGTCACCCAGACTGGAGAGTGCAGTGGCCGCTCCCGGCCACCGCAGCCTCGACCTGCTGGGCTCCGGCGATCCTTCCGCCTCAGCCTTCCAAGTAGCTGGAACTACAGGCACGCGCTACCACGCCCGGCTAACTTTTTTTGATTTATTGTGGAGATAAGGTCTCGCCAAGTTGCCCAGGCGGGTCTCGAACCCACGGGCTCAGGCAATTCACTCACCTCAGTCTCCCAAAGCGCAGGATTACAGGCTGAGCCACCGAGTCCGGCTAATCTAGCTTTTTTTAAAACCACATGCAGTAGATTGAAAATATAGAGTATAATTTAGAATTAGCTCTTTTTTCCTTTGGGAAAACATGTGTTTTGAGTAAAAGCAGATCATTAAAAATTCATTAAAATAAAATTATAATAAAATTTATTTATAAAGCTCAATCCACGTTCTGTGTATCAATTCACCACAACAGAATTGTTTCATTCATTTATAATTTCTGCTAAGAAAGAAATATAAGTTTTTAAACTTGCTTTCAACTAATAATCATACCAGACAAGAAAGTTATTTTGAAAATTGCTAATTAAATGGTGCTGAGAAAACTGGCTGACCATATGCAGAAGATTAAAACAAGACTCCTACCTATCACCATACACAAAAATCAACTCTAAGTGGATCAAAGACCTAAATGTAAAGCCTCAAACTATAAGAACCTGAGAAAATGCAGGAGACACCCTTATGGAAATTGGAACTGGCAACCAATTCTTGATCAAAACCCCAAATGCTCATGCCATAACAGATAGGATGGACAGGTGGGACCTCATCAAACTGCAAAGAAATCAAGAGAGCGGGGAGACAGACTACAGAATGGGAAAAAATATTTGCCAACTGTCTATCTGACAAAGGTCTAACAACTAGGATTGACAAGGAACTCAAACGTGCTGAAAAGAAAAAAACAAACAGCCCTACTAAAAAGCAGGCAAAAGATATGAATAGACACTTCTCAAAAGAAGACATACAAGCAGCCAACAGATACATGAAAAACTGCTCAGCCTCACTAAACATCAGAGAAATGCAAACTAAAACCACACTGAGGTAGCACCTAACTTCAGTCAGGATGGCATCATCACTAACTCAAAAAACAACAGATGATAGAGAGGATATGAAGAAACGGGAACACGTCTACCTGCTGGTGGAATTATAAACTAGTATAACCTTTGTGGAAAACAGTGTGGCAATTCCTAAAAGACCTAAAAATCGACCTTCCATACAACCCATCAATCCCCATTCTGGGAATATACCTGGAGGAACTCAAATCACTCTAAAAAAAAAAAAAATAACTGCACATACATGTTTATTGCAGCAATACTCACAATAACAAAAACATGGAACCAACCATGCTGCCCATCAAAAGTGGACTGGATAAAACAAATGTGGTACATATACACGATGGAATATTATGCAGCCATAAAGAAGGACACAATTTTGAATTCTTCAGCAACTTGGATGGACTTAGAGTCTATAATACTCAATCTATCACAGAAACAAAGAACTGAGTACCTCATGTTCTCACTCATAAGCAGACCCTGAACAATTATCATACTATAAGAAAGGGATTGGCAGTAGTGGGAAATTGCCAGCGGGGGAGAACTTCATCAATAAGGGTACCTGATCTCAAACCAATGAAGTGGGGACCAAAGTGAGGCCCAAACTTTACCTATATAATGACCATTTGTATACCTAACCCTGAATTGTGCTCTACATCTTTAAAATGAAAATTTAAAAAAAAAAAAGGAAAAGTGCTAATTTATTGGGAAAAAAAATAAGACAAATTAGTGCTATACTATGAGCAGATTTTAGTTTACCAATCATCAGTGAATGATCTTACTTTTGCTATAGACCATGAAAATAATCCCTAAATTTTCAAAATATTGTCACAGACAAAATTTCTGAATTAAATTCTAAGTAATTCCTTTCCTTGCTTTTCTGTTTTATTCAGGATATATTTATTGTTTCATCTTCTAGGTCTCACAGATTCAAAAATTTTATACCAATTTTAACCAAACTTTACCAAAATTCATTTAAATATGAAAAAAAGTATTGTCCCACTCAATTTTTTTGTTTGTTTGTTTGGAGTCTCACTCCATCGCCCAGGCTAGAGTGTAGTGGCACGGTCACAGTCACCCCAACATTGACCTGCTGGGCTCAGGTGATCCTTCTGCCTTAGCCTTCCAAGTAGCCAGAACTACAGGCTTGTGCTACCAAGTCCAGCTAATTTTTTGATTTACTGTAGAGATGAGGTCTCACCAAGATGCCCAGGCTGTTCTTGAACCCGTGGGCTCAGGCAATACCCTTACCTTGGCCTCCCAAAGTGCAGGGATTATAGGCTGGAGCCACCGCACCCAGCCTGTCCCATTCAATTTTTATATAATATCATCACAGACTAACTCTGCAATAATTAATGTTAAATACTGCAGTACACTAAATTAGCATTTTTAAAAAATTGTTGATTCTGAAATCTACACACTTTAAAGTACGTAAGTCATAAGACAGTAAATTCACAAAAATGAACATACACACTAACATTGTATATGAACAGTGAGATGAAAAATCTGAGTGTCCAGCACACATTACTCTTCATAATCACTACCTGCCTTGTACTCCAAAGGTAACCAATATCCTGACATCCAACTCATTTTAGATTGGTAGCCTTTACATACCTTAGACATGCCTTTCTCAGGTAAATTATTTCTCAAAATTTTTCTCAAATTTTACTAAAATTTAAGACTAAACTGTTATTAATTCAATACGTTTTTATTTAAAGAGACAAAGGAAATAGAAGTGTCACCATAATCTCTCTCAACTAAAAATAAGCAAGCAATAGCAAGAAGGTATCAGGGCCTTCTTCACGTATTCCATTTCCTTGACACTGTGTAGCTTATAGAAAGAAGTGTATATGCTCAAACTATTTTTCATTTTTCTTTTATAAAGTCAGATGCTTTCCTTCTGCCTTTGGATATTTCACTGTACTCTTGCCAAAGCATCTGCCATATTTTACCTGCCATCAAAGTCAGTCAAGATTCTCAGCCACTCTCACAGGTTGAAACCACATCATCTACTCTACCAAGGTTGGGGTGTAGGCCAGACAACACCTGGTGTTGTTTCACAGGTAGTCACCTCTAGATAAGTCATTGATCTACATAATAAAATGTATGCATAAACCTCAGCTTATTAAATCTGATTAAACAGTGAGAGGCCCAAAGGAGGCTAGTACTATAGTAAGGATTTCTGATGGAGCTAACATAGAGGAAAACATAGAGGAATAATCAAAGAACATTATGCAACTATACGAGGGACACACACACACTCAAAAAATGGAATATATTTCTGGAGGATAGGCCCTCTGTAGTACACGCTTCCTCCTAGGAACCCATTGATATCAGTGTACCAGCTAGCACTATTGTGAGAGGCTGCATTTGGCTTCCGTAAAGGTTTTTTTTTGTTTTCTTCAACACATTTACCCATTTCACATTGGATAATTTACAAGCACACTTGCCCACACAGTGCTGAGTATTCAGCAGCTTTTGACCAAAACCAGCATGACCCCAATCCACACCCTCCTTATTCACATGATCCTATCCCAAGAGACTTTTTTTTTTCCTGATGAAAAATGTCCTCAAAGGGAAATATTTTGACAATGTAAAAGAGGTGAAACAAAAAACAGCAGGGGCACTTTAAGGCATCAAAATTCATGAATTCAAAAACTGTTTTAAGCAGTGGAAAAGTGTCTCAATAGGTGTATTGCATCAAAAGAAGAATTATTTGAAAGTGACTGAAGTTTAAACATATAGACATAAATTTTTAATAAATAACTTCTGGGGTTGTTTGGGTTCCTCCCCATAAGCATGTAAGTTATCCAATGGCACCTAAATACAAGTTTATTCATTGATATTAGAAAGTAAAACAACATTGTAAATAAAAACTAAACTCACATGCAATTTATTTTATGTACTATAAATGTTCATCAATGAATGTAATAGGATATGCCCAAACGGGCTAACCTCTATGCCTTTTCCCCACCATACCCCGCCCCCCGCCACGGAATTATCTTGGTTCTTCATAACTGCCATATGCCCTTCCTTCATCATTAGCTCAAAACTAGCAAAGGGACGAAACTCAAGAAAGCATTCAGAATGGTTCAATAAGCTGCTAAGTGCCTAAAATCTACTAAGTTAGGAACCGTTTTGGACTTACTGGGTTAATTGTTTTGGGGTTAAGTTTATCACTTGGTCGAGGATGAAGTTTTCTTGCAGACTCTGGAGAACAGGTTGACGATGAGGATTTGCTTCGCTGAACTGTAGTCCTATGCTTTATCTGTGTTCTTGACAATGTCCTTCGATCATAGTTACCTGGACAAAACAGAACATTAACAAAAAAGGTAAATGCAATAAAGTTGACCCGGCATCCATCTACAACACAGAATTTCATAAACTTGGCCTCTTCACTTAAAAAGCAAACCTCTGTACCTGTAACTCTGTTTCTCAACTGTGTACCTCCAGAGCACTCTGTTTTCTGCATTGCTTCCCTTTTACTCCTGGAGTTAAAAAAAAAAAAACTTGATTTCAAAATTTGTTTGGAGGGACATTCATTATCAATATGAAGACCAAAACAGAACAGAGTACAAAATACAGAAAAATAAACATTAAAAAGTTATGGCATAGAGCAAAATACCTGAAAAGACTAAAGAGAAGAAATAAAATTATATCAACTTCAATATCAATAACAGCAAAATAAAAATCACATGCAAAAACCAAGATGTATAAAAATAAACCTTTTTTTCCCCCAAGTTCAGATTATCAAGACACAGTGTAAGAAACTCCAGTTGCTAGCCTCTGACCACATCTGAAAATACAGACTAGATTTCTGAAAGGGGTGGTTGGCATATTCCCTGTCTTCTCCATCTCCCTCTGGCCTCTGTATTTCCAAATCTCCAAATGTTAACACATGCATATCCAGTTCTACTTTTCCAGTGATATAATCAAGCGTCCTACTCAACTTACCATAAGTACTTTAAATTGAATATAACTAAAACAGAGGTTGTCACACTGAAGTTATAAACTCCTTGTTAATTCAAGGTACCACCAGTTTTCTGGTTCTCAGACTGAAAAACAGGAACATCATTGTCTCCTTTTCCTTCATTTCCTACACTCAACTCTACATATGTGATGAATATGTGTTGAAGTAGAAAGAGCTCAGGGCTCAGATTTGGTTTACATCTCAGTTTTACCAATCATAAAGTTTATGAATTTAGGCAAATTATTTAATCTCCCTAAATCTCAACTTCCTGACCTATTAAAAGGGGGAGATAAAAGGTTGTTCTGGAAAAGTAAATAAAATGATATATCAAGTTGCTAACCCAGTTAATGTAGGTTCACTTTTTTCTCTTGCAGTTTCCTCTTATCTACTAATAGGAAGGCTCTAGTTCATACCTCAAGATTTCCAGCTTAATCCAACCAATTTCTAAACTTGTATCTCTAGCAAATAATTCTCTCTCTCTCATCTACCCAGATACCTGCTAGTGTTTCTAGGCCTATCTCCCAATTTCCAGGCAGCCTTTCATGATCTTCTCAGTTTCTCAAATGTACACTTCCACACGCTCCAAATTTTACACTGTGTCCTTCTTAGTTCTTTGACACTCTGGTTATTCTTCTATTAGCACACTTCTCACTCTATGCCTTTAGTTTTTTATGGACTTCTACAGCTAAATTTCTATCTTCCTTTGTATCAAAAAGTTGTCCCTGTAACATATTCATGGGAAGGTATTGCACTGTATTTTGAATAAGATCAAAAAGCCACTGAAACGCACTTGAAAACTTTTTAAACATGCTAGAAAATTGAGCTTTTCAGTGTACAGGACAACTTGTGTGTGTGTAATTTTACTTGCGTATTTTCAACAACACACACAAGCACAATAATGCACACACTTCTATGTTCACTTTCAAGGCATCCTATATTAGAGCGTTTCTTTCCAAAACAATTACATTTTCATTTGTTAAAATTATCACTCTTTATCTTAAGGGCAGCCCTGGGTTTCCATAGATGCAACCAACTGAGGATAAGGAGAGCCAGAAACCAACCCTCCCTGGATTCAAGGGATGGCTGCAAATTGCTCAATTTTCAAAAATAGTATCCACTTGAGGGCATACCACTAACAACAAGCATGGAGCATGAGTTGCCTTTAAAATACAATGCTTAATTCATCTTACCCTCAACAATTCTTTTGAGTGATTTTTCATTAAATATGTGGAAAATAATGTAAAGGCATAGTGATGGGGTGAAGTGGTAAGAACTATTCTGTGTTGTGAATATTATCAAGGTCATCCTTTGAAAAAGGAATGTAAAGATTCTAACCTGACACTAGAATCCCTAGATCTACTTAACCTGGAACACCTAAACTATGTCACAATATCAGAGAGCAAACAAGCAGGGTCACCCATACTTTTCTCTTCGGTTTCCTCGGGTGCTGCAGTTATCTATCTACAAGGGGCTGCCATCATCTATCTCAATGCTAGGAAAGCAGACTTTCTATCATTGTTTAGTCAAACCATCGATCCTATTTCTTTCCCTATAGGTACTTTCTTCCTCCTGCACCCAGCTTTTGAGATCACTGAACTAAACAGCTTGCTCAATTCTCAGGGGGCAGAGGCCACGTTTTTTCCTATCCAATCCAGTGTCTAGGAAGTTCCAAAAGTAACAGAAGCCCCCCTAAAGAAGCCGTGTTCCATTTCTAAAGCTCCTTCAAAATCCAAAGGACCGAGTCAGAGCCCAATAGCCACTGACAGTAAACCCAAAGGGCCCGTATCAAGGGTCTTAGAATCCGCTTTCCATCTTCCCAGCCTCCCCTCCACCTCCACCCACCCCCCATTTCCAGGGCCAGGGGTTGTCATAGTTGGAAAATGAAGAATAGAAAAAACAGAGGCTAAAAAGAGGTGGGGGGGGGGGTGTGCAGGAGGCAGCCGGTTTCAATTAAGGACAACGAAGGCTATACTCGACCACAGGCCGACCCCAGGAAAGAATCAGGGGCACTCCCGGCGCTCAGGATCCCCAGGGGCCTTAGCAACGAGGTCCAGCGGCCCTAGCAACAGCCCAGCAACAAGAAAGCCTGCTGGACGAAGAGAGATCGGACGGTATCCCTGCACCTGCGGTCCACGGCTCCGGTAGCCAGTTCCTACCGCGCCTCTCTCCCGCCCCAGTGGGGCTCCTGCTCGGTGCCGGGACAGGCAGCGGCCGCCGCTCCCGCCACTGGCAGCCAAAGTGCGGAAAGCTAGGCTGCGCGCAGCTGTCGCCCGGATCTGGAGGCGCTGCGCAGTGACGTCAGCGCGCGCTGCGTCCTCTAAGCCAATCGCAGGAGGTCGCCAGGCGCCGGCGGAGAAAGTTGCGCTGGCAAGGAGGCGCCGGGGTTCAAAGGGCAAGTAGCAAGCTGTGGGCGCTCTCTGCAGTTTACACGGGGGCACCTGGTGGGGGATCTTTTCCCAGGGAGGGGTCCAGGGAAGAGAGGAGAGAGGTGACCGGCTCCCAGCTCCCTGCGCCCCAGCCTCCCTCCAGCCCTTGTGTTTAACTCTTTTTTTTAAAAAAAAATTATTTATTGTAAAGATGTGGGGTACAATTCAGGGTTAGGTATACAAACGTTGATTATGCAGGTACTCTTGTTGATGAGGTGTTCCCCTCCCTCCCCTAGAAGTTTCCCTCAACTGCCAATCCCTTTCTTATAGTATTATAATTATTCAAGATTTGCTTATGAGTGAGAACATATGGTACTCTGTTCTTTGTTACTGTGATAGATCACTGAGTATGATCAACTCCAAATCCATCCAAGTGGCTGCAAAGTCCATATATTTGTCCTTCTTTATGGCTGCATAATATTCCATTGTGTATATGTACCGCATTTTAAAAATCCAGTCCAGTTTCAATGGGCAAAATAGTTGATTCCTTAGCTATTGTGAAAAGAGCTGCAACAAACACGTGTGTAAGTATCTTTTTGTAGAATGATTTGAGTTCCTCTGGGTATATTCCTAATAGGGGAATTGCTGGGTCATATGGAAGGTCAATTTCTTAACTCTTTATTTAAATTAAATTTTTTTTTTAATTTTAAAGATGCGGGGTACAATTCAGGATTATGTATACAAATATTCATTGTGTCCTTACCTCTTAAAACTCTTCTCTCACACACTTAATGCTCATTGCTCCCAGCTCTCTTGCCCTAGGTCCTCTGAGAGCTGAGGATGGTGTACTGCTGTCCCAGAGTCTTCAGGAGTGAAAGCCAAAGGCATCTGCCTATCCAGCTGTGGAATTTCTTTGGAACTTCCTGTCCTATCGGGCTAATTCATAAGCCAGCTGTGGAAATTCGTTTTCTGTCGTATTTTCCTGACCCATGTGCTATTGCATTCTACTTCATAATATGTCTGTATTTTTGTAGTAAATATGCCATTTTGTTCTCCAGATTATTTTCAATAAACTGATACAGCAGGAAAATGTGTATCCTCTTGCCATTCCACAGGTAACAATTGGGTTGTCACAGAAACATGCCCAAGGCTGCTTAGACCTGTCCACTGCACTCCTCTCTGGCATCCTTTCCTGTTGCCAGCCGAATGCCTTAACTTTTTGCTCAAGCAACACTAAATTGGGCAGTTGGAATTATCTGAACACTCCAGGCTGTGTGAATCCTTCAGGCACTTGTAGCTTCATTCTTGGCTACCTGATTACTCTCCCAAAAGCATCGTCATTAGGCTGTGAGTTTCTTCAGGATAAGGACTATCTTTTCCCTTTTCATTTCTCTAGCTTCTATCATAGTGTAGTGGGTACTCAGGAAAGGCTTTTTGAGTGAATAAAACGAGTGAATAAATTGTTTCTATCTAATTTCTCTAATTGAACCTTGCATACAAATCTATCTTATTTTTAAACTTTATTGTAATGCATTTACCTATCTTCCCCATTCAATTGAAACTGTGTGTATTGCTTTTCTAGCCACAATGCCCAGCAAAATCCATGCCTAACTAGTGTTTTGAAAAAGAAAAGGAAGATTTAAAACTCCAATAGCCTTTATCTTAGGCTACTTTTACCCTGTAATGACTCTTCTCTAGCTTTTTCAAGCCTCTCCTAATCATAATGAAAGCAGCCTTTTCTAAACTTCCTGGCTTATTTTTAGAAAATTAAATAAAACCAGGATTACTGGTATTGCGACTTTATCAGGACACAATGCAATAAGTGGTGATATTTTGTTGAATACACTAGTTTGAGAAGCCTATGAGTCAACCAGGTGGAACTGACGCGCATACAGTTGAATATGTTTATCTACAGAGTAGGAAAGAGATCTCAGATTGTAGAGCTATCACCACATACAAGTAGTAACCAGGGTCATAGGAGGAATGAGGTTTTCCAGGGTTAGTTCCCAATATGTGAGAAACAGAGCACTGATTGTGGACCTATGTGTCTACAATATGGTAAAATACCAAAAAGACAGAAAGTTGTACCATATATTTTCTGTTTTTGGGGGGGGGGTTGTTTTTTTTTT